>JAVSCE010011461.1:0-32239 GCA_032199065.1 Smutsia gigantea
TTTGTCTCACATATGCTGGCACTCCTGTGTTGGGTGCATATATATTTATAATGGTTATATCTTCTTGTTGGACTGACCCATTTATCAGTATGTAATGTCGTTCTTTATCTCTTGCTACTTTCTTCGTTTTGAAGTCTATTTTGTCTGATACAAGTACTGCAACACCTGCTTTTTTCTCCTTGTTGTTTGCATGAAATATCTTTTCCATCCCTTCACTTTTAGTCTGTGTATATCTTTGGATTTGAGGTGAGTTTCTTGTAGGCAGCATATAGATGGGTCTTGCTTTTTATCCATTCTGTTACTCTGTGTCTTTTGATTGGTGCATTCAGTCCATTTACATTTAGGGTGATTATTGATAGGTATGTACTTATTGCCATTGCTGGCTTTAGATTCGTGGTTACCAAGGGTTCAAGGGTTGCTTCTTTACTATCTAACAATCTAACTTAACTTTCTTGTTAAGTAATTGTAAACACAGTGTGATGTTTCTTTATTTCTCTCCCTTCTTATTCCTCCTCCTCCATTCTTTCTATACTAGGTGTTTTATTCTTTGCCTTTAGTTAGTATTTGGATGGTCTGCTTTCTTTGCTATAATTTTATTTTCTCTGGTGACATCTTTTTAGCCTTAGGTGTGCCTCCATCTAGAGCAGTCCATTTAAGATATCCTGTAGTGGTGGTTTATGAGAGGCAAACTCTCTTAACTTTCGTTTATCTGGAAATTGTTTAATCCCTCCATCATATTTAAATGATAATCGTGCTGGATAGAATATTCTTGGTTCGAGGCCCTTCTGTTTCATTACGTTAAATATATCATGCCATTCTCTTCTGGCCTGTAAGGTTTCTGTTGAGAAGTCTGATGATAGTCTGATGGGTTTTCCTTTGTAGGTGATCTTTTTTCTCTGTCTGGTTGCCTTTAATACTCTGTCTTTATCTTTGATCTTTGCCATCTTAATTATTATGTGTCTTGGTGTTGTCTTCTTTGGGTCCCTCGTGTTGGGAGATCCTTGGGCTTTGGTAGACTGTGAGACTATTTCCTTCCCCAGCGAGGGAAAGTTTTCAGCAATTATTTCTTCAAAGACACTTTCTATCCCTTTTTCTCTCTCTTCTTCCCCTGGTACTCCTATAATGCGAATATTGTTCCGTTTGGATTGGTCACACAGTTCTCTTAATATTCTTTCATTCCTAGAAATCCTTTTATCTCTCTCTCCCTCAGCTTCTCTGTATTCCTGTTCTCTGATTTCTATTCCATTAACAGTCTCTTGCATCTCATCCAGTCTGCTGTTAAGACCGTCGATCGCTTGTCTGATTTCTGCATTGTCTTTCCTCACTTCCCTCACTTCCTCCCTCAGCTCTTGCACATTTCTCTGTAGGTCCATCAGCATGGTTATGACTTTTATTCTGAATTCTTTTTCAGGGAGACTGTGCATTTCCAGACTGTGCATTTCCATCCCTTCAGGCTCCCTCTCTGGGGTTGTCTGGTTGATTTTGGTCTGGACCATATTCCTCTGTATTTTCATGGCTATAGAATTCGTCACTGGTAGTTACCACGTATGTCAGCTGGGCTCTTTAAGACTTTAAAAAGAGAAAAAAGAAAAAAGAAAGAAAGAAAGAAAAAAAGAAAAAAAAGAAAGAAAAGAAAAAAGAAAAAACAAAACAAAAAAACAAAACAAATAAAAGAAAACGCCCATGGGAGTAGATTCTGTGGGAATGCTGTAGGTGGCGCTGTTGCCCCAATATTCCGCAGCCGTGGCCGCGCCCCTCTGCAGCGCCCTTTATCACTCTGGCAGGGGTGGGAACGAATAGGAGGCTTTTGATCTCAGTGAGAAGTGTAAGTATGGCTACGCTTTCCCATTCACCAGCTAAGGCGTCTGAAACTCCCCAGGACTCCCAGCCTGCTGGGCTGAGTGTGCTGGGGTGATCCGGCTCCTCCGCCGGACTCCTGTCTCTTTAAGACCGCTGAAGAAAGCACGCACTTTTTTTTCCCTTCCCAGGAGCTGGGTGCAAGCACCCTGGTGCGTTCCCCGCTCAGATTCTGCCCCTCTGTCTCTCCAATCTCCGCTGCACTGCGCAATGTGGGTCAGCGCTCCCCGCGCAGATCCCCAGGGCTGGCTACTTCGTGGGGTGCACTTCCACTCCCTCCCGGCTCTGAATCCTCTCCTCCCGCCGGTGCGCTGGGGTGGGGGAGTGCTTGGGTCCCGCCGGGTCGCGGCTCCCTATCTTACCCGCCTCTTGGGGTGCCGAGTCCTCTCGGGTGTAGCTGCATGCTGCGCGCTTTCCTGTGTATTCTCGTCTCTCTTTTAGGAATAGATGTATTTGCTGTGTTTTCGTAGATAAATATAGTGTTGGGAGGAGATTTCTGCCGCCCTGCTCACGCCGCCATCTTCCCGGAAGTCACGTTTAACTTTTTAAGAACTGCCAAACTTTATTTCCACAGTGGTTGGACCATTTAGTACTCTCACCAGCAGTGTATGAGCGTCTCAGAGAGCACAGGGATTTTTTTAGATCTCCCTGGATGGTTCCAACGTGCAGTTGGGGTTTGGAACAACCCCAGATCAAAAAGACCTTTGAGGTTGAAGTGGTGCCAAGTTGTGACTGAGAAGGTGAGAAGGCTCTGGAGCAAGGTTGCCTGGGTTCAAATCCCAGCTCTGCCACTTGCTAGGCATGGCACTTACCCTCTCTATGCCCCAATTGGTTTATTTTAAAATGGGGGTGATAATAACAGCACTTGCCTCAGAGTGTTATTGAGAAGATGTACATATAATGTGCTTGAATTAGACCCTGGGCCGTGGTCAGCCCCTCATAAACATTTGCAATTATGTTTTAATCTCTGCACTTCGCTTAGTAAAATCTGCCTGGCACATCCCAGGCCCTTTGGAAATAACTGCTGGATGGGCAAATAAACAACCGGAGCGAGGTGATGACAAAGGTTCTAGAATCCTCCTCACATTCCAATTCCTGATGCCCTTTGAGATAATTCTGGGACCCATCCCACCTGCTTTCATCAAGATTTTCTGCCTTTCTGTTTGTATTCCTGATGACAGGGACCCAAAACCTCCACTCTCTTCTGGCCCTTTCCAGGAGGATTGATGCAGGACCTGCTCTCCTCAAAAGAAAGCCCCTCCTCCCAGACTCCCAGAGGCCACTGAGGTGGATCGGGGGCTCCCTGGCCTCCGGGTGGTACACTGCGCGTTTAGGTTTCAGCCCCAGGTGTATCTGGGCTCACATCCTTGTTCTGCCCCTAACCAGCTGGGTGAGGAAGGCAGGTCATTGGATCCCTTTGTGATCAGCTGCCTCATTTACAAAAAAAGGCAATCATAACATGCCTCCCATCAGATTGTGCAGGATCGAATGGGTGTAAGGCACTTAGCGCTGTGACAAATGGCACATGGAAAGCCCTCAGGAGACATCCACTATTATTCTTTACACCTTCAAGAGACAGAGGCAGAGGGCCACCTGGTCCCCACCCCGGCACTGCCTTTGTCCCCCTCGGTCACCTCTATCCAGCAAGCCTCCCCTTGGTAAACCTCTTGGAGCTTGAATTGAAAGTCACCTAGGATGGAGTTAGAGTTCGTCTCATCACTCAGCCTCGTCCCCTTGACCATGGAGCTAAGAACCCCCTATGTACCACTTCCCCCAGAGGCCTCTTGGGACAAGGCCTGAGAAAAAGCTCTGGCTTATGGTGCTGTGTCCAACCTGATTTGTAAGGCCTCATCAGAGCCTGTCATCCCTGGCTGTATCGCCGTCTGGCTTTGAAATCATGCCAGAGGACAAAAGCCTCCCATGTTTAGTGTCATAAACACACACAATCCTCAGGAGTCAGGCTAGGGTTCTTGTTGAAGCATCCTCTTGGGAGCAGGCAACCCTCTCCTGATTTTCAACCTGCCCAAGGGCAGGGGGTAAGGGTGATGGAAAGGGATGCCCATGCCTACGTCGATGCTGGGTGCCATCAGAAAGTGCTGGGTAACTGTGGTCCTTGCCCAATGTGGCCGCACAGGCCATATGGCTACACAGCTGGCTCTGAATGCAGGCAGGCAGCCACACAAAGGCCCATCCTCTCCACAAACCATGGGACAACAGAATGAAGGCTGGGCTGAGGAAGACAAGAAGGTCAGTCCTCGCCCTCAGGAGCTTGCAGTCTATCGGGAGATGCAGACAGGAGAGAAGTCAGCAGGTAGATACAATGCAGGGCAACAGGTCCACTGACTGCGGCGTGCCAGGGAGTGGCATGAACGTCAAGCACGTAGCTATCCTTCTGTGCAGGGGTAAGAGGGAGGTCAGGGATGACTTCTAGGAAGAAATGATACAAGATCTGAATGTTTTAGGACTGAAAACGTACAAGCTGCCTGAACCTGAACCGCTTGGGCCATGGAGTTGGGCCTCGGACCTCTGGTCTTGACCCCGATTCCAGCCAGCCTACTAGCAGTGCAGCCTTCCAGACTAATTCTAGGCCAACCTCGGTCCCACCTGCACAGGTTGAACAGCAGCTGGGGAAGCTTTCTGCACGTTAGGCTGCAAATCCTTGATGATCCAGTCCACATAAAGTGACCCTTTGGCCCAGGCCGTAATTCCTAACTGTGCTGAGGCTTGGACTTGAATCTCACGTCCTGGGAGGCCAGCATGTGAAGGAGCTGCTGGTGAGGAGACCTAGCTGAGGACTTGACTGCTCTGGTTCTACGGGTTCTGTGTGTGGGCTTCTGCAGCGACTCCAGCGAAGTGACGAAAATCTTTATTTTATTGTGAAAAATCATTTCCCAAAATAGAGCCAACTGCGCAGGGTGGTAATGGAAGTGAAAAGCAAGTGAGGGAGTCTAAGGAAGTAATGGTTTTTAGCTAGAAAATAGAAGCTGTGGGTGAATTAAGAAGTGGATGTTGAATTTGATGGTGGCTCTGATTTGCGAGTGTTTGAAAACAAGAAAAAGATGATTTATAAAATCATTTCAGCAAGTGCTTCAGCCAGGGCAAAAATTGCTCACTGAGTGGGAATGAATACTTTGGTGACAGCTAAAAAGGCTGCTGAGAGAGTTGTGAGAATTTTCCCAGAGAATCCACGACTCTGTGGAAATGCTCAAGGAATACAGCCGGGAGCTCCGCACACATTTCTATGAAGTGCCAGGTGGTGGAGGGGGCCGAGAGGCTCCAGAACTGACCTTTAAGCACATGGAAAGGTTTAAACATTCTGCAAAGTGTTTTCCCTTGCCACGGGAGATGTTCACGGGGGCATGGCATCAGCATTCACTGTGAGCCCATCTCAGGTTAGCAGCTTTACTTAAATTCCACATGAATGTTAGCAGAGTAATGATATGAGGCAATGTAGAGGGGAATTTATTTTAGTGGAGAATTGATTTTAAGATTTTATAAACTGCTTTGGTCTTATATTTGCGGAATCATTAAAGGTTTAAGAGGTCACCAAAACACTTTCTTCTCAAGTACACACTTTACTGGCTTTTTAATAGGAGAAACCGTCTGCAAAGACATTTGAGGACTTGGGAATGTCGAGTTCTCAGAATACACCCTAGTTAGATTTCAAGGCTGTACACACACAAGCACACACACTTACCCAAGTGTGAGTGTGCACAGGCGTACTCCTGCTTGCTCACCCAGCACACCTGACTCTCAGGTGCCCTCAGGCCTCCATGTGCACATCCTATCTACACCCTATCTCTATCAACTTCTTTCTCTTTCTATAGTGATCCCATCTCCTCCTCTCTCTACTTCCCAGGTCAAATCCTAGCTAAAGACCCATAAAAGTCACTCAACAGGGTGTATCTCAAGGAAACTCAACTAGAATATCCCAACTAGTCACTCAACTAGAGGGATCCCAAGGAAAAGGCCTAACTCTTGGTTTGTCCTCCCTCTGGCCTCCACCAGATGTCAGCCAGGAAGTCAGGGCTTCCATGTAGGGAAGAAACGCCCCATAGGACCTGCACAATGAGATCAAGGCTGATTGGTTTGGACTAACCCAGTGCAGATGCCTCATTTGGGGTAATGGGGTCTCTCGGGTCACACTTTCTGCTTCACTACTGTTGTACTTTCAGAGCTCTGATCTGTGAAGAAGGATCCTGGGGAAGCAGGATAAACCTTGAGATGCAGGAAGAAGGGCTGGTTTGAAGGGCTCCATCCTCTAGGATATCAGAAACTCAGAAGGACCTCAAGCCTTCCTTGGACAGTTTCCCACGAAGATGTCAGAAACCACAAGTGAAGGCCATTCCTGTTGGAGCACTCTTAGATGCTAAAAAAAGTATGGGAACCACCCACATCTGTTGTTTTTTCAATGGTTGCTAATTGTCACAAGCAAGGTAAATTTAATTGGATGTGTTCTTGGTACACTGATGCTGGTTTGGCATCTAGATGCTCTCCAGCTATTAAGTTTTAATAATCTTTGCTAAACTTTCCCTCAGGTTGACACACAAAAAATCAGAGCAGATGCAACTGAGAGAGGTTGAGTTGCTGCTCTGCATTCTCTCTTCCTTCTGTGGCCATCATAAAAGACCGTGGAAGAAAGGACTAGATGGGGAACTGGAAATCTTAGATTCAAGGTCCAGCCATGTAACACCTCAGCAAGGTCACTAGATGACTCAAAGTTTTATCTTCCTCATTTCTAAAATGGATACTATGATCCCTACCCCAAAAGTTGAATTGATGTTTTTAAGATCCAGTGGGTCAGTGGCCATGAAAGTATTCAGGAATCTATATATTCCAATATATGGGTAAGGGGTTATTACCTAGCAGGGGGCCTGACACTTCTTTCTGCTCAGCACAACTGTAAATTCCTTTTACTTTTGTTGAGGACAGGTCCTCACTTCCCTTCTATAAAGGAGAGGATATTTCTGCCTTCTTCCCCTACCTCCTTGTTCCTCTTCATGAAGTGAAAAGTACCACAAGTCATTATTGAGAACTTCATATCCACTGGGCCATATTTTAAACAGTAAAGGGGACAACGTTTGCATTTTGCTCCAATTCAATCTGCCTTCTGGGGAGAAGCACACAGTTCTCTCTTTCTGGTCCACCTTTTCTATGTGTGGCCAGGTGGGAAAATCTGGTCAGCCTTGCCTCATGGGCCTTAATGTCTTCTCTTTGGGAGGAAGATGGGCAGCCCCACCTTATTCTCCAGTCTACCCCTATCAAAGTCCCACTCTTTGGGGAGCTTGCCCAGAAATGAATGAACTGATTCCTTGATGCTAATTAGGCGAGTTATCTTTGCATCTCTTCTTTCTTTGACTTAGAACTCAAGTGGGAGGAGTCTCTTAAGCCACCTGACCTCTTGTTATTCATCTTTACAGTGTTTTCACAAATCCCAGGTGGGTGGATTCCAAGGTGAACCCCCAAAATTCCACTCTTTCTGATAGTCATACCTTTGTGTCATACCATACCCTTAAGTAGGGGTGGGACATGTTAATTTCTCCTAACCAACAGAATATGACAAAGGTGTTGGAATGCCACTCTCATGATCATACCACTTTGTGTAAGGCTCCATCTTAGTAGACTGGGAACAGAGACTCCCCTTGCAGGCTTCATGCACTAAGAGGCCACGCTGGAGAAGCCCATGTGACCAAGAACTAGAAGTAGCCTCTAGGACCCAAGGGCTTCCTCCAGGACCTGAGGAACCTGAGCGTGGCATCCAGCTGACATCCGGCAGAAAGCCGGGGGACCTCAGTCACACAACTACAAGGAAACAAAGTTTTCCAGCAACCTGAATGAGCTTAGAAGGCATATTTCTCCTCGGTCAAACCTCCAAATGAGAACATGGCCCATTCAGCACTTGACTGCAGCCTGTGAGGCCCTGAGCAGAGGATCCACGTAGCCCAAGCCCAGACACCTGATCCATAAGACAACGTGCCAATATTATTAATTGTGAGGTAATAAATGTATATTGTCTCAGGCTGCTACTTGTGATGATTTGTAATTGTGATGGTCTCTAATTGTGATCAATATAACTGTGATGATAGCCTCTACTGATACTTGACCACCCTGAGGCTACTTTTTTAGGCCTCTGTTAACCCTCACTCTTCTTGGGTTCATGCCCCTTCTGGCATGTCCCAGACACAGCCTGTCTGTTTCTTAGCTCCCCGGAGAAGGCCCTGTAATGCACTCCCATCATCGTTCATTCAGACGTGATAATTGAAACTGTGGGAGTCAGTGAGTTCATAAAAGAAAGAGCACAGCGAGAGAAGAACAGAACAGGGACCACACCCTGGGGAAGGCTCACATTTAGAAGTGGCCCATCCAAAGGAAATGTGTTTATGTGCAAAATATGTGCCCAATTTCAGGGACTTAGTATGAAAGGAAGAATGTAAAATTTCTCAATATACATCATAATGACCACATGTTTGAATAATAATATTTTGGATGTGTTGGGTTAAATAAAATATATTATTAGATTTAATTCACCTGTTTCTTTTTATCCTTTTATGGTTACAAGATATTTAAAATTACATATATGGCTCACTTTCAGGGTTTACATTATGTTTTTATTAGAGCTATGGAAGGAAGGAAAGAAGGGAGGGAGGAAGAAAGGAAGGGAGGGAGGGAGGGATTGATTTTGGAATTACTTATTGAGCACTGACTGGTGCCGAGCACTATTCTGACTGATTTATGACTCTATACCCTCTGATCCTCAGTATAACCCTGTAAATTAGGTATTATTATTTCCATTTTATAAATAAGAACATTGACGTTCTGAGAGGTTAAGTAACTTTCCCAAGATTGCACTACAAATTCATAAAAAGGCAGAAATTCAAAGCCAGGTCCTTAGACTCAAAAAGCCTGTGCTGGTAACCACTGTGCTCGACTGGCTTCTTGGGTGAATGCACAAGTGAATGAATGAAGAGTGAATGAGCGTGTATGTTTCTGAGGGCAATAAAACGTGGAATGATTTCAGCTCTTGCCTCCAGGTTCTCTAGGAAAAGGCAAACCAGGTTGCGGAGACGGCACCCCAGCATTCCCTCCCTCCTACCTCCCTGTGTGAGGCTGACACACACCGGTCCTTGGGAATCCCTGTGTCTACAGGCATTGATCCCTTCATCGTTCCAGATCTCTCCCTGGTCTCTGCTCCCATCAAGACAACATCCAGCGCCATCCAAGACCGAGCTAGGCCTGGCACTTGGGAGGAGACAGTTCTATAGAAGCTCTCTTGGTACACTCCCACTCCTTGCCCTGCCTGGCAGGAAAGAGCAGGTGTCCACTTGACAGAACAGCCCTGCCTGCCAGCCCACAGCTTCCCAAGGAAGGAGGTTTCCCCTGAGGCTCTCCTGTGCATGCAGGGAGTCAGCTTACATGCACAGAGCTGGACCCCTGGGAAGACAGACCCATGTACGCTCACCCTCTCGCTCCCCATCCCTAAGGCTCAGAGCAGGGAGGTGACTTGCCAGATCACTTAAATGGTAAGTGGCAAACTCTGAATGCGAATCCAGATCTGTTTAGCTCCAAATGCATGTTCTTTCTTCCATAATTGCCTTTCACTTGAACCAACCATCTGCATCATTGCTTACTTCTCTGAGCCTCAGTTTCCTCATCAATAAAATCAGGATGGTAATAATGAGGCTGTGGGGAGGACTGACTGAGATAATGTGGGTAAGGACCTAAGCACAGTGCCTGGCATAGCATAAACACCTTGTAAATGAGTGCAGTTATCACTATCAGAATCATTCCTGTGGCCCTTGAGGTGTCTGTTTGGAAGTCACCGACAGTTAAGAGGATCTCCTTCAATGCTACTGGCACGGCCAGAGACACCTTCAAAGACAGGATGGCTCAAGATTAATATGCAGTAGATGAGCATCGGTGTTTGTCCTCCCTGGAGGCCCCACCAGGGCCCCATTTGCAGTGACCTCTCGAGTCCCTAGGGTCCTCGTGTGTGGGTGAGTCAGCACAGATGGCCTCATGGACATGGATGCTCATGACCAATCTTCCTCCAGCTGACACAGCTCACAGCTGGAAAGGGCTACAGTGCTCCTGGAAGCAGCACCCTGTCTTGGGCCTTTCTCCTGATCTCCACCACTTCAGCTCTTGTGCGATGCCAGGCATATTCCAGTGTCTTTTCTGCTGTGTGTATGGACAAGAGCAGAGCCACCAACGTCCGAGCAACAACTGGAGATGCATCCGTGTGAAATGCACCGAGTTGTGGTTTCCCCAGAGCTCAGTGTGAGGAGGCTGACTGCTCCTTTGCCTTTTCAGAAGCTTTGAGAAGGCCAGCAGGATGGAAGGGCCTCTATTCTGGGAGATGGGCCAGGGAGCCCTCGAGGTTGGTGGTAAGACCTGTTCCCGGAGGACTTCCAAAGAGGCAGAGTCTACTACTCACAGGGATGCCAAGGACGTTTTTCCGGAGGATTTGCGTGGGTGAGAGAGAGGCCGCAAATGGATGGAGTTCCAGCCTGATGCTTCTTCCAGCCTGGGAGGCAAATACTGATACTCTACGTATTTGTCAGTACACTCCCTAGGGAGGCCGGTCTGTATAGGACCCCATGCTGCTTAGGAGTAAAAGCATGTCAAGTTCCTGATGGCTATTCTTATGGCTTGGTGACCCCTGATGGTTGCCCCAGCCAGGGCCGTGGGAAAGGGAAATGCATGGGGGGGTGACTGCAGAAAAGGACTCCCTGGGAACTTCTGGACAGCACACGGGGCAGTGACAACTAATGGGACTTGAGATACAGGGGGGAGTGTGCTCAAGCCGTCACTGTCCCCCAGGCCAAGCCAGGTCCCCATTACACCTCCCACAGCACGGTGTCGCTTTGTGGCACAGAGTCACCTTAGCTCATAAGAATATGTTTGGTGATTTTTTGATTTGCAGTTTTATATTTTATCCCACTGTGGTAGGCGTAACAAAGGCCCCCTGCCCCTACCCACAGATGCCTCTGCCCTAATTTCCAGGACCTGTGAAATGTTACCTGGCAGGGCAAAAGGAGCTTTAGATGGGATTATATTAAGGATCCTGAGTGGGGAGGGCTCTTGATTTTCCAGGTGGACCCTATAAAAATCACAAAATGCGATGAGGCAGGAGGACCAGCAGGAGATAGGACCATGGAAGTGAGACGCTGGAGTGATGCAAGGAAGGGGCCACAAAGCAACCGATGGGAGCAGCCTGGAGGGGCTGAAAAAGTAAAGGAAACGGACTCTCCTCTAGAAGCTCCAGAAGAAGCCAGCACTGGCGACACTCCAACTGCAGCCCCTGAGACTGATTCTGGGCTTCTGACCTCCAGAACTGTAGGAGAATAAATTTGTGTTGTTTCAAGCTACTCGATTTGTAGTAATTTGTCACAGTGGCAGTAGGAAGCTAGTACACATACCATGTCCACTGATGTCTCGCGAAGGCCCAGCACAGGGCTGCAGCCGGAAGACGAGCCCCACAGCTAGAAAATTAAAAGAGTCTCCATTCAGGCTTCTCCCTTACAGACTGAGAAAACGGAGGTTCAGAGAGGGTAAGCTAGCCACCTAAGGTTGCACAGCTGTAAGCAATCTTGGCCTCTGATCCCAAGTCCCAGCCCCCAGCCACTCATCCTCATCCAGACCCTGTCTACCTCTAACTCCCTCCTCAATCAGATGCCAGGCCCTGCCCAGCCAGAATCCAGCCCTTCTGGGCCCCACCCCAGTCACACTATCTTCAGATGCTCTGGGCCTATTTCCTGGTGCTGTAGCATGGCCCCAATCTTTACAGTCAAGGGCACCAATGTGTCTGCAGAGGAAGAACTCTCAATGCCAAGCAGTAAGCAGACCCAGAAGAGGAAGTGGTCCAGCCAGACAGGAGGGGACATTCCTTCCCGCTGGGAGGGTAGCTGAAGGGGCTTCCTGGCAAAGGAGGTGAGGTTGTGGGAAAGGGATGGGGAGAAGGGGGGTCAGCAAGGAGGCTGAAGATGTGCCTCATTATTCAGTTATTCATTCTGTCCATAAAGTACCCCAGGTTCTGCAGGTCTGGACAGGACCCTGGGTTGAATGAGACAAGGCTCCTGCCCCCAGTGCTCCCGGGTCAGTTAAGGAGGCAGACAGTGTGGTACACAGGGCTGCCTGGAGGTTCTCCTCTCCCCCTCAGCCACAGACCTTCCCTGCCTGCCTGTTGCATTCAGGGCTCAAGGGGGCCTCGAGCAAGGGCCATGCACGCTGCCCTCTGGCTGGGGACACAGAACTCCACCATGGGAAGGAGCAAGAGGCTGATGCTCCAAACAGATGTATCCAGCGGATGATCTCCTCTAGTTTGGGGAGGGAGAAGTGACCAGGACAGACCCCAAAGAAAAAACTGGGTCTTTTATAAGAAAAACTAGGAAAGCTCAGAATAGCAAGGAGAGTCAAGGGATGGCTCAGAAATATGAGCCGCTGTGGTTTTAGCTTGGAACTGCCCCTTGCTTGTGCACATGGCCACCTTGGCTGCTTCCCCTCCTCTGCCCCTGCCCCTTCGAGGAGCCATGGAGCTGATAGCCCTGAGCAATGGTGGGGATGCAGTAAACACGCATCATTCATTTGACTGCCTTAAGGGTGGCTTGTAAGTCTTTCTTTGTGTGTGTTTTCATCAGGAAGTAATCTTTACAATGACAAAAATTGTCCAATAACATTTCTCTCCCTTGGCAAACATCCTCCGTATTTCAAAGGCTCAAATATACAACGCAGAGGTTTGCAAGGACAGGTGTTGGTAATAGCTTTACAGCAGCCTGTGAGAGCCATGTGAGGTCACATGTGCTCACACAAATCTCACGCAGCTCCAAAAACTGATAACCCACCATGAAGAAGGGAATCTTCCTGCTGTTTGCTCCTTCCACCTTTCTTCTGGGAATACTCTCCAGGCCAGGCACTGAGCCAGGCACTAGGGACACAGACATGAACAAGTCAGGCTGCTTGTCTTTGAGCAGCTACTTTTAACTGTGTGTTATTCCAAGTGCTTTGTAAGTTGTAACTCATTTAACCATAGCAAAAGCCCCAGAGGTACTCTGACTATCCCCTTTTTATAGATGAGAAAACTGAGACCCAGGGAAGTTTAAGTAACTTGCTCAGGGCTGGTCAGTGACAGAACCACTTGCTTGCACATTTCCTCCTTGGGACTGTGAGTGTCCTATGGTCAGGGCTGAGCATTGGTCATCTCAGCACCAGGCTCAGTACAAAGCAGCCCCCAGGAAACACCAGTGAATGTATGAGCATCGACTTGAGAGCCAGAAGGGACCAAAAGACCATCACAGAACCCAATGCCTACACTGCACACAGTGAAGCCACCAAGTCCAAGAGAGAGTAAGGAGCAGCTCCAGGGGGCAGCCTCCTGGCCCCTTCCACATAGCATATTTGGACATCTGTACACTTTTTATCTGCGAGTGGCCCTGATAAGCCTAACAAAGGAGGAAGGCACTCCATGGACTGAGCAGCCATCGTGATTCAGACACGATGCCACATGCTTGATGTGTCCATCTAGCTCACCTCTCAAGGGAGAAGGTGGCTGCATCTACCCAATCTAGGAGACTCAAGCCCGGTGCTTTCCACTGCATGGAGCTCCACACTACCCTTTAGAAGCCTAGCACTGGGCTAGGTGCAGGAAGGAAGGAGGGAGAGGTGACTGTGTTTCTCCAGGGTCCATCCCCATCAGCAGAGGGCCTGGCTTCCAGAAAGATCGGCTCACACCAGACCTGTTCTGCAAGGTGCAGTAGGTCCAGGGGCAGCCTTCACATGGACTGCAATCCACTTCTGACTATACCAAGGGCTCCTGATGTGTTTAGGGTCATGCACCCTACAACACTACTATCCACCCCTCTCTGTTATCCTTGTTAAGCTTTATTCTTCATGGCAAACAGAACCACCAAACACAGTGTTGATGTGTTTGCTCTTGCATTCACCCTCTGTCTCCTGGATTAGAGGGTAAATAGACTTTGTTTTGTTCACTGCTAGATCCCCAGGGTCTAGAACAGAACCAGGTACATAGTAATTGCTCAACAAATTTTAAAAAATGAATGAATGACCCTATCGAGAATTTGATGACCTTCAAAAGATCTGTGGATCTTTCTAAGTGTGTACACACACACACACACACACACACACAGCTACATAAATATCTGTAGTCCATTAGTTAGGGAATTCTACACAATGTCTGGTCAACCAGCTCCCTTCCCTGATAAATTCCTATCAGCCAAAATCAGGTTTGCTCTAAGCAGAGACAATGCCACACAGGTGCTATTTCTAAAGAGCCACCTGTGGGTCTCCCCCTACCAAGGAAGTCAAGGACATTTTGAAGCCATTTGGATTTCCTCTCAATGCTCCCCTAAAACTCCCATGGATGATTTCTCCATGCCTGGCCACAGCCCTGCCCGGGGGATGCTGAAGTGAATCTGAGCTCTGCTTCCCACCTGATAGGAAGGAAGCCAGCTGGTGGAACCGATTTATTCTCCAGTCCCTCTGCCACTGCCTCTAAGCATGGCTAATGAGTACGCTTGACCTCACACGCTCACCCCAGCAGCTCCGCAAATGTCACTCAAGATCTCTCCTGACATCCCAATGCAGAGAGCACACTATTCTAAATTAAAAGTTATATCCTCACATGTTTCATTTCTCTACTCTTTCAAAAGCAACTTGCTGATAATTTCGAGCTCTCTGATGCCGAATCACAGGACCAGGGCCGCCTTCTCACCTGAGTAGAACTTACCGACTTACCTTTCGGAGGAAGTTCAGGAGGTCGGGGCTCAGGGTTTCCATCAGCCCTGGTGAGGCCCAGGACAAAAGCAGGTCCATTGTGGCCGAGGGCTGTGACTGGGGCATGGAGACAACACAGGGGCAGGGGACAGGAGAGGACTGAGGATGCTGTGACGGATACAAATGGCGGGGCTGATGAAAGGGGGTCTCAGGACCCCCAGGGGATCCCCAGCATACACCCCTGTGATAGTCTCTGGGGACATGGCCTGGGGGCTTATTTCTACTCTGGCTGCCACAACACCATGGCACAACACCAGGGCAGTCTGACCCAGGGGAGTTGGAGGAATCTACCTACTCCAGGCTCGGAGAAAGGCTGCATCAGGCATCCTGACCCAAGGCAGAGGGAAGGAGTGTCACTGCTGGGGTGTGAGGTGGGTGGTGCAGGAGGGTCTCCTTGCTCCCAAATCTCCCTCCCACTGCCCCACCATCATGCCTGAAGTTTCATCACTACAGGCCCTTTCCTTTGATGAGGCCTCTGGCTCTGCTATAATGTGACATTCAGCAGCTGTGAACTGCTCTGACCCTCATTTATAAGATGGAGACACTAGTATCAACCTCCTTAGACTGACTTAAAAATTAGATGAAGTAATCCATGTAAAGTTCCTAGCACAGTTCTTGGCATATAAAATGTGTTCAGTTGACACTGGCTGTTATTTTAACCCCTCCCTTTGCCTTCTTCAAGTGCCTCTGAGTTCAGAGCATTTCCAGCAAAGAGTTGGCAGGTGATGGGACAGCAGGGAGAGGGCAAGGAAACGGGAGAGGGCAAGGAAACAAGAGAAATCAGCTCATAGTCCAAGCCATTACTCAAGGGGAGAGGTAAAGAGGAAGGGAGGTAGGCAAGAAAGTGGGTTCTGGGTTAGGGGTAAAGGAGGCAGAAGTTAGTAAGAAAGAAGGAATGCAGGAAGGGAAGAGGTAATAAGCAGCCCAGGCCAGGTGCTGTCCAGGGTGCTGGGGAAAGGCTCGGCAGCAATGAGCCTGCCCTAGAAGTCCCAGTCTGGTAAGAGGTGGTGGGGGGAGTGGGCAGCCTAGCAAACAGGCCTACTTAGTGTGGGCTGGTGAGTGATGACGGGGGAAACAGGAGACCCAACCCAGGAGTGCTCAGAGAGCTCCATTCATCACCCAGTTTCATCACTTCTCTCAGGATCCCTTCATCAGGGGACTGTTCTTGTCCTCAGGCCAGATCCCAAACCGTTCCCATGACCCCCCCATAAACACCCTGACCAAGTCCTTGCCAACCCCTCGCCTCCTCTCCTGCTCCCCCTGGGCCAGCAGGACCACTGAGCTGCCAGACTCCCATTTACCCACTTCCCAGCGTCCAGGCCCTTGCTCCTCCTGCCTCTTCTACCCGAAACACCCTTCCCCAACTCAACTCTCTACACAGCTGACCCTACAGAGTAAGAGCTCAAGAAACAGAACCTATTATTGTGGTGCTGAAGTCTCAACCAGGACATTCTTCCTCTTAGACTGGGGTTTGGGGCTTGTCCTTCTGTTGTCTCTTTTGCTGTGCCCCAACCCCCAGAACCCTGATCTCCTGCCATTTATCACCAGACAGGTAACTTTCTGGTCCGTCTTCCCAGCCACGTCTACTGACCACTGTACCTGCTGTATCTAGCCCAGTGCCTAGTGGTGCACAGTGGGGGCTCCAAGAAAAGTCTGCTCATAATGAGCACAGGCTAGGCTCTGGGGCAAGTGAGTGGATTTGGGCCCTGAAGTCCAGTGGGAAGACAGACTTTAATCAAACAAAAATACTAACTAATTAATCATTAAAGTAATGATAAAGCTGATGGAGAACAGATTCTGGGAGCCATGGAATGAGCAGCAGGGAGACTGTGTGCAGTCTTGGGGGTCTCTTGAGGATATCCCTGAGAATGTGACTTTTGGGCTCCCTGCAGGATGAGAAGAGGTTAAAGAGGAGACGGCAGCAGAGGAACAGCATTCCGGGAGGAGGGAACAGCACTGCTGGGGCCCTGAGGAAGCACAGTGCAGGCCAGTAACTCAAGGAAGGCCAGTAGGGCTGGGACTCAGAGAGCAGAGAGCTTGTGGCTACAAGGTGAGCGTGGACTTAGCCTGCAGGACCTTGTTGACCACGTCTAGCTTTTGGTCTTGAGTCCGAGTCCTAGCCCCCATGGACATGCCCTTGAGGCATGCCGGGGCCTTCGTGGGAGCTACGGCTGCCTTCAGGTATGACCTGAGTAGGCATTCATGCTGGGGTTTGGGTGATTCAGAATGGGAGGTCGTCAGATGGGAGGCAGGTCCAGCTAGCAACTCAAGAGCTGGAGAGAGCCCCTAGGGAAGAGGCTGGTGAGAGCTCCCAGGATGTTAGGACCCAGACAAGCAGGCCGAAGTTTGAAGGAGACCATCAGCCCCAGCCAGAAACCAGGAGATGAGTCAATTAGTCCAGAAACAAAGACTGAGATTACATGCATGGTCATGGGACAGGGAGAGGTGTGGCCTGGCTTCCCTGCCACACACACAGACCAGCTTTATTCACAGGGCATCCAGCTGAGAGCAACCTGGCCAGTCCATGATCTGGTGGTTTTGAGTCTGCTTAGCCCGACTGGGATGTCCTGAGCAGGGCTTTCCAGGCCCAGGGAAGGGGGGCTAGGGGGTGAGCCACACCAGAAATTGCAAGCCCAGCCACCCCGACGGACACTGGCAAGGCTTGTCCTACTGACCAGGGCTCACATTGAGATCCTGTACTGCCCTAACCAAGATGGCTTTCATTTCTCTTTTTTGAACCTTATACTATTTCTTTGTTGTTGCCTAGGACATTAAAAGATATCGACATTAAATTAGGAAAAAACAAAGCAGCTTCCACAATCCACTAAAATAGTCAACAGAAGAATGCAAGGGGCCAGCATGGGGCAGGCACAATGCCCAGTGTGGACAGGGCAGGGGTTGCATGGGGCGTCAAGTCCAGGAGGACAAAGGCTCACCCAGAGCTCATTCTGGGCCAGCGTCATCCTAAGTAAGTCAAGTGTGTTTGTTTGTTCATTCTCCCAACAACTCTCATTTTGTGAATGAGGAGCTTGAGAAAGAGAAGGGTGGAGGGAATTCCCCAAGGTCACCTACCTACTGAGGAAGGACACGGGATTAAAACAAAGAAGTCTGAGTCCAGGGCCTGTGCTCTTGACCACATTATATGCAGCATTTCCATGTGTCTTCAAGTTGCTAAGGGGGGCGGGGAGTGGGGTGGGTGGCACATTTGGCCTCCCAGAAGCACTCAGGTTTGATGGGACCAGATTTTAACACCTGACATATGAGTAGTTCTTTCATTTATCCCCAAAATATTTATTTAGCATCCAGTGTAGGAATTAATTTGGAGAAGAATTGGGGAAGAGCACTCTAGGTGGGGGGAACAGCATATGCAAGGGCCAAGAGAGGGCAGCATGTCCAGGGAACTGAAGAAACTCAGGTGGCTAGAGTGACGCAAGGATGCCTGAGAACGGTCCCTGCCCTGGCACGGTCCCTTCCGTCTCTCCTCCCCAGCTGCCTCCTCTGTGTGTATCACCACTGATGAGAGCTAGCAGCTACTGCATGCCAAGCACTGGACTAAGCTCTTAGCAGGATGAGCTCATTAAATCCTCTCAACAACCCTAAGATGGCTACTGCCAACTCTATTTAATAGAAAAGGGAACCAAAGCACAGAGTTAATGAAGTAAGTTTCCCAAAGCCGTGCAGCCACCAAGTAGTGGAGTCAGGACGAACAGCAGTCATCCCCACCTCTCATCTTCAATGTCTGCACCGTTGTTACAGGTACATGACTTTTCTAGAAGCTCCTAGACTTCATCACCCCTATTTCCATTGCTCTATGCACCTGTCTGCCACTCTCCTATCTGTCCTGCTGATTTGCTCTGCCGCTTCTCAGCTCTGCTGAGGTTCCCCCTGCCTACCTCATGCCCCATCCTCTGCACGTGAGATGCCCAGGTTGGCTGTGCCCCGCTGGCCTCCTTACAGCTGCCTGGGTTCCCTTCTTTGCTGTCAGATGCGGGGTGGAGGAGGGATGGCTGTTGGTACAGAGTACCAGCAGGCTTGCATTGTTTTTTTCCTAACAGGTTTCTATGGCATTCTTGAGTTAATGGGACAGAGATAAAGGAGGCTTTTCGGCTTCCATGCAACGCAGCCGTCAAGCCAGGCCAGGGACCCGCTGAGAAGTAACTCCGCCGCTTCCCCCACAGTGGGTACCAGTTTCCAAGGCACCAGCAGGCTCCATTCTACCTGCGCCTCATTTCCAGCCCAGCCGGCAGAGACCAGGAATGCCGATCCATCTGAGAGAGAAACCTACTGGCAGTGAGAGACTCCTCTGGCTGCGTGTGGAGCTTTTAGCCAGCAGAGCCTAAGAGTGCTTCAGCAGGGAAAAGAAGAGGACAGAGCCGTTTCATTGGCTTCCTTGAAACAGCCCATGTGTGTACATTTGTGAGCCTGTGTGTCTGGTGATGGGTGTGTCTGAGTGTCAGACTATGATGCAGGGGTCAGAGCAGGAGCTCTGTCACTTACTAGGCTGTGTGACCTTGGCCAAGTTTCTTAACTTCCCTGAGCTTTAGTTTAAAGCATCTAGCCAGTGCTTTAAAGGTTGACTCTTATGGTTTGGGGTCTCTGAGTGGTTTTATGTGCCTGTGTGAGTCTGGGCTCTGTGCCTGCTTTATGGATCTGCAACTCAATGGGTGGAACATGTGGCCCTGAGCCAGGGAAGAGCCTTTAGTCTGGACCCTTTCCTGGCCAAGGCAGTGGCCAGTGGTGGCCAGACCCCTTCACGCTGGTCTGGGGGTTGATATTCTTAGGAAAGCCCACTGGTTCTAGAATGAAAATATAAAGTGCTCCCTGAGAAAGGAGTCCCAGACTCAGACTGTCACACCTGGCATGGTCCTCAGGAATCACCCGGCAGTCCTCTCTTAGAAGTGGGGAAGTGGAGGCCGAGAGTTGGCAGTTCCTCCCTTGCTGTGTTGGAAGCAGCGTGCAGGGCGGGGCACAGCTGGACCTGTTTTGTTCTCTTCTAACAGATGTCCTCAAAGGCCGATTCCCGCAGTGAAGCAGTGGCTGAGCCATGTTGGGAATGAGGCCTTCTGACTCCTTGGGGAGTTACTCATATGCATCCCAGCATCAACTAGAAGGAGACAACTTATCCCAGGGCCAGGTAAACAGTGGGCACTCAATAAATGATAATTGTTTATTTTCTGAGCCCTGCATTCAAGAAACTCTTCACCCGCTCTCAGCCACTGTTTCAGTTCTCCCATCCATCCTTGCACCATCTCACATTTATGAGCGCCTACTGTGTGCCAGGCCCGGGGCTAGGGAACAAGCATACAGAGTGGGTGTGGTCATGGCCTCTGCTCTCTAGAAGCTTCCAGCATAGTAGGGGAAGACGGACATCAATCAGAAAACCGTCCAAGTATCTGCAAACAGAAGAGCAATTGTTATTCTTATTGAGAAAGAAGAAATGGAGGAAGATGAAGAAATGGAATCCAGTCCAGTCCTTCTGATAAAGTGATACTGGAACTCATATCTCAAGGATGGTGTGGGGCTTCGAGGAGAAGTGACTGGCATGTGCAAGGGCCAGGTGGACAGAGGAAGCACGACGCATTTGAGGAACAGAGGGAAGGCAGCATGCCTGGGGCACAGAAGTGGAAAGAAGTCATTCAGGTGATCCGACACAGCTAGTGGGCCAGATCTGTTTGTGGGCTGACTAGGGATACCCCTGGGGCCTCCCTGGCACACTGTTACAAGGGGGCATTGTGCAGGGGCCAGGGTCTGCACTGACCACAGGTCTGGGGCTGGTGTGGAAAGCAGGCTCTCCTACGTGCATGTGTACCTGTCCACATGCTGTTTGGCTCCCCAGTGATTTGCAGCCTCCACTCCAGTGTTTGCAGCCCTTACTCCCAGTTGTTTGCAGTTCGGCACTCCAGTTATTTGCAGTCGCTATCCACTTATTTGCATGCCTTATCCTTAGGAGTGCATAATCACCATCCCAGCTGTTTGCACTGTCATCCCCTTCAGATATTTGTAGTCTCCATCCCAGCTGTTCAGTCACCTTCCCAGCTGTTTGCAGCTCCCACTCCCAGCTCTTCATAATCCCTCTCCAGCTGTTGTCATCACCACCCCAGTTATTTGCCATTTCTGTTCCCCTTTGGGCATCAGGTAAGGCTTGCTCAAGATTAGTTCTAACAACAGCAATTACTGTTAGCTAATAACTGAGGGTCCATTTTATACTAGGGCCTGGACCACATGCTTTTATATGCCGTCTCTGATTAGATCTTACAGCAAACCCTTCATTTGTTCACCAAATTATTCCTAGCACACTTACTATGTTCAGGCACTGCCAGTGCAAGATACACAGTGAAGACCAGAACTAGACATGCCAGCACTCCCTGGAGCCTTTAGTCTCATTAGGAGACCAGTGTTAATAAAGTAACAACCCAAGAAAGTGTGCAGTCATAAAGTGATAGTTTCATGAAGAAAGCAAAGGTATTAGAGCCAGACAGATGATCAGAGGAGGTCCCCTGGAGTGAAGAACCCTGAGCTGAGAGCTGAAGAATGGGCACAGTTAGATTTGGCCAGGGTGGGGCTGGGGGTGAGGGATGAGAAGAGCCTCTAGGCAGATGTGACGCATGCGCAGATGCTCAGGGGGAGGTGGAAGGGGCACAGACAGTGAGGGTAGCACACGAGCCAATGGGAGCCAGGCTGGGATGACTTGGTCAGAGTGCTGCAAGTCCGTTGGCTTCAGAAGAATATTAGGGCGGGACAATTCAGACTACTGCAGTGGTCCAGGTGAGAGACAGGGGTCTGGACCCTGGATAGGAGGTGGCAGGGGACTGGAGAGAATGGACTGGTGTGAGAGACGTTAGGAGGCAGACAGAAGGTCAGAGAGGGCAGAGGCCAAGACAGCTCCCAGGTTTCTGATCTGGGGTACTTGGAGGTTCCACCCTCTGAGCTGGGAGTACCAGAGAGGACTAGGGCCTCAGCAGGCGGGAAGCAGAAGGCCTGGGAAATGAGGAGATGGATAACACTGAGGCCTTTGCAACAGGCCGTGCAGCGGCACGGGGCCTAAGCCTGGGGCTCTGAGTCAGCTGCTGCATTCAACTCCTAGCCCTCCTCCTAGAATTCTAGCTCTTTCTCCCTTCAGTCATTTGACTACTCTGTGCCTCAGCCTCCTCATCGGTAACACGCAGGGGGAGGGGAGAGAGTCTCCTGAAGCTTACTGGTCTGTGAGTACTTTAAATTAGTTGACTGCAGTTTATACCCCGGACTCTAGCTTAGTATGTGGCACATGGTGGGAACTTACTGAATTTGTGTTCATCACTGAGTGAATGATGGACCAGTGAGGTGGCTTGTGGGATGAGTTGCAGGAGATCTGCCATGGGTGGAGGAAAGGTGGTCCCTGGCAGAGGGAGCTGCAGGTGCACAAGCAGAAAGGCTCAGGCAGAAAGATGGTACTCAGAGCACTGGACGTAATGTAGCACTGGACTGCCTTAGAGCATAAGGCACATGGAAGGACAAAGGCTCAGGCTGGGAAGCAGGCCGGACGTAGGTCACAGAGCCCTCTAAGTCCTGCCGAAGCATCTGGACCAGACCTGAGGGTCCAGGGAGCCAGAGGACTCAGAGCCGGGAATGGCAGAGGGCGGCCCTAAAAAGGATGAAATAAAGCAGGGAGACTGGATGCAGGGGGCCTGTGGGAACACTCCAGCAACAATCCAGGTGGGCATGGTCTTTTAGACATATATATAAAATTACATGTTTATATGTATTATATGTATTTATTTATATATGTTTATTTAAACATTAATTTTATACACACCCTCATACACAATGACTGTTTTGAAGCACTAAGCAGGTGCCAAGTAGTTATTCAGGGCCTCATCCTCCAGGGTGTGCAGAATCCAGCTGGCCTGATCACCTGGGTTCCCTGTCCCTGTCACCTCTCTTGCAACATCTCTTCCTTGGGAACACTTTTCCCTGTGGGCAGGTCTGGCAGGCAGGAAGGAGAGAGAAGAGCTGGCATCAGCTCCTTGGTGAGTGGTTATAGGGAAGGGATACGGACGAGTCTGCAGGTCTTGTCTGGGACACAGCTGCCTCCTCTTGGGAACAGGCCTGGTCCCCAGAGTGTCCACTGTCTTAATCCTTCTCTCCCTGCAACAGCAGGATGTCTCCAAGGTCAAGGCCAAAGGGAAAACTTGTGAAGCTTGGGTCACAAGACCCCCCCCACCCTTAGGAGATACAAGAGTCTCAGCCCCCTCAGCTGAACATGTAGAGGCTGGCACCCATCTCACTGGGGTCAGGGCCTCAGGGAGAGAGTCTCTGGAAAGGAGAGAAGGTTTCACGGAAAGTTTGTTTCTATGCAGCGTTTGCCAGCCTGCCTCCTGGATGCTGCTAGCACAGCATGAACATTATCATCTCTGAGGGCAGATGAAAGGTTTGCACCGTCGTCAGGGTGCTACAAAACACAGATTGTTGCTGGCCTGCCCGAAGTCCTGAATCAATCTCATTTCATGGAGAAGGCCAGGGAGGCTGCCTTTGACAAGCTCCCCAGTACTGACTAAGGCAATGCTTCCCAAACAGCAGAGGAATCACCTGTGGATCTTACAAAGCACAGGCTCTGATTTGCTCTGATCCACTTGGTCTGGGATGCGGCCTGAGATGCTCCATTTCAACAAGCTCCCAGTCAATGCCCATGCTCCTGTCCACGAGCCATGCTCCAAGCAGCAGAGTACTAAAGGCTGAAGCTTCTGATTTCCAAATGTTTTTTTTTAAGGAAACAAAGCCCTCTCAAAGGAAACCTTGCACAGAACCCCAGTGTAGGAAACAGATGACATTAATATAAAAGTAGCGTGCATATACAAATGTGTAATAATGCCTGCTTATTATGAAACCTGTCAATGAAAACAGGCAGCTTTGCGGGAGACAGGAGTTTGATGTTAAAGATTTCCATCGTATCTCAGATGGACCTCGGCATCCATCACGTGCAAACCAAACGTGTGCTGCAGCTGCAGCTGCGGGGGGCGGAGGACAGCTTCCCCTCTCTCAGTGAGGAGACCCGATGCTCCAGACTTCGCCTTCTCTCCCTTCTCCAGCCACAGGCCCCTGCCAAGTAGCCTCTGCTAAATATAGCCTGAGGCCAGGCTTTCTAGGGGAGGTGCTGGAGAAAAATAAGCTGTGAGGAACAATTACAAGCCCACGCTGGCGTCCACAGTACCAGGCCTGCTCGTTAGTGGTTGGGCAGCTGGGGAGGACGGGAGGGACTGCAGAGGGCCAGGCCCCGTGGCTGCCCAGGCCCCTCTGGAGGAAGGCAGGACATAGCGTCGTCAGAACTTGGCAGAGACACGGGAGTGATCCATCTGTTGGGAAGGCACGTGGGCTGGCAGGAGGGGGCATGGGAGAAAGATCAGGCCACTGGAGCTGGAAGGACCCTGGTGGGAACCTTGGTGGTGCCACTCCCTCACTGTCTAGCTCTCTCTTAGTGAGCTGTTTGACACCTCTGGGCCTCAGATAAAAAAAAGGTCATGCTGTACATTCGTGGGGATTCAGTGGGATACTGTTTGTCAAAGGCCCTGCTCCCAGAAGACCTTGTGCCCTGTTTTTCCCCAGCTGGAGGTCAAGGTTCTCAGGGCGGGGCACTGCCCAGCTTAGTCCTGCTGCTACAAACCTCTACTCCCTTTCCAGCATTCAGCCTATCCAGCCTCTCTAATGCCCCACCCTTAGGGAGGGCAGAGGCCTCAGTCCACCCAGAGGCTGCCAGGTCACAGCCATCAGTGCTCTTGCAGAAGGACCAGATGGAAGCAATCACTCTCTCACCTGAGACCTGTGTCCCTGTTCCCCCCCTTGATTATCACTTAAGAGAGAGATGGAGAGAATGAGGTGGCACCCCATTCACCTTGGCACCACCCACGGCTGGGCAGTCTGGCACCAGCCAGGATTTCTAGAATGACAGAAGCCAGTTCCTTCCCTCTTTATATACAAATGCCCACTAATCCCTCCTCCTAGAGACCTTCACAAAACTAAATTCCTGGGCTGCAAGCTCATACCACTGCAGTATTACACCCCTCCCTCTCCTCTCCCAGTCCACGTCCTTCCTTGTCTCCCAAATGCTGCTGAAGGCTTGCCCTCTGCAGAAGTCTGCCCTCCTGGGGAGGCAGGGACAAAGGAAGGAAAGTGAACATGTAATTCCCTTGGTACCACACAGAGTTCTTGCAACCCTGGAAGAGATGTACCAATGTCATACTCATTTTACAGTTGAGGAAACTGAGGCTTGGGGATGCAGGGCATCTTGATACAACAGGCAAGTAGAACCAGGCTTAGAGCCCAGGACTGCTCACTCTCAGTGCCCTCCCCTCGGCTGGCTGCCTTCCTGCATCCCTGCTGGCCATGACTCAGTCCCCCCCCCCTCACCCCCCCACCAGCGCTGGCTCCCATCAGCACTGCTGGCCTCTATCTGTGCTTTATTTACTAATAGCCTCAAGTCTCTCCAAATCTGCTCTTCTGGCTTCAACCCCAGGCTGCCACACTCTCTTAGCCAGGGCTCCTGACTAGCTCTCTTTTCCAAATGGGGCATCTGGAGCATAAAGCAGGCACCCCCTGCCCACCAGTGGATAATGGACTTCCGTCAGCACTGACTCAAAGTCTCCTCTCTCCCTCTGCCCTAGACTGAGGTAGGGGACATACAGCACCTGACTCAGACACAGCACAGTAGGTACAAGAAGAACATCATGCCATGAAATACCAAAGGCTGTCCAGGGCAGTGTGCATGAAAGTCCCAAGAGAATGGGCCAGGCCATCAGAGTCAAGGGAGCCCAGGAGGAGGGCTCCTGGGCAGTGGGGTGGTCAGGAATGGCTTCCTGGGAGTGGTGGGAGGATCTGGGTCCTGAAGACCGGGGGGCAGGAGGCGGTCAGAAAGTCAGGTCCTACACATGCCATAAGGCCTGCAGGCTGGTCTGCGGGATCTTCTGGCTCCAGGCTGGGGGTGGGAAGAAGTTGGTGATGGCTGGTGGCACAGCAGTGATGAGAGCTCAGCCAAGTGTCAGAAATCCTCTGCCCAGAAATCCTCTTCCCGGCTAAGCAGATCAAGAAGCCAACGAACGCTCAGGCCTTTTGCCCCCACAGGAGACGGCCCTGCAGAGTAGGCTCTGGGGACATGCAGGCCTGGGCTTCAGTCCTGGTTCTTCCATTCAGGACTCCATGACCCTGGGCACAGACATGGCAGCCTCTCAAGTCCCCTATCTGTAAAATGGGTTGCGTAATCCCTATTTTACCAATGTGCTGTAAGAATGAAGGGACATTATAATTAACTAACATTTACTGACCACAAAATAAAACATGATTCTAAGTGCTCTACATGTTCTAAATAATTTAATCCTCAAAATACCCACCCCAAGGTTAATTTGTTATCATCACCACTTTGTAGACAAAGAAGCAGAGGAATAATGAGGCGAAGTGACTGCCTAGTTAAGTGGGACCACTGAGATTCGAACCTGGAAAGTTGAGCCCAATGTCAGAACCATGACACTATAAATTTAGCAAGGTGTTGGGCACAGATGCGCACAGTATTTGTTTAGATACCTTCTGGGAATAAATATCTCATCTCCCTCTGGCCTCGACCCTGATCTCTCTCTCTGTGGATGACTCCGAAGGCATGACCTCCAGCCTAGACCTCCTTCATGGGCTTCAGACCTGCAAGTGCAATTAAGTCCCAGACAGTTTACCCGGCACACCTCACTCCCAACATGCCCCCAAAGGAGATCAGCGTTATCCCACCTACCTACCCCAAACGATTCCAAACTGCTGCCCCTCCTGTGGCCCCTAAGACAATGGCATCACCAGCCCCTTTGTTCAAGACAGAAACCTGGAGTCACCTGAAAGTCTTTCTAAGTCTCTCACTTCCAATCTCCATGGTTTTAATAATCTTACCTGCAGCATGTCCTGCCTGGCCTCTTGCCACACCTCACAGGCTCAGTCCTACTTGTCCCCCATCTTCTTCCCATCCCCCGAAGAGCAAAAGCCAGTAGCTGCACAACAGCAAAAGCAGTCCCTGCCTCAGCCACTCCACAGAGCTCCCCTGCCTGCAGAGGACAGATGGAGTACACTCAGTGCATTTAAATCTCTTGGACTGACTCCTGCGGAAGCAGTAACTCAGGCCCATTCCCCAACCCTTTATTTGTTCACCTCTGTCTCCCCCAGGGCATCACAGCGCCCAGCACACTTAGTGTGCTCAATATACGGCCTTTGATTGAAGAAATGAATGAAGGAGTGAAGTCTGCCAAGGTCATTCCCAGTGGACTTGCAGCAAAATCACGACTGTAAGATGCAGCTCTGCGGCTGGCAGCTGGGGCAGCTAGGGAGAGGCCGGACCTGACATGTCACAGGACTAGGGATGCTACAGAGGGACCCTGCCACCACAATGGACCCTAAGGGGGTTTCTGAGAAGCTGAGCTGGCAAGGGGGATGTTTGGGATGAGGCTTTTCCCTACAACACATGACGCATAGCAGGAACTCAACAAAGATTTGTTGCTGGGGAGAAAAAAAGGGAGAAAAAAAACAAAAGAGCTGAGAAGGATCAATCATACTGCATCTTAATCAAAATATGATTTAATATTCTTCAACCAATGGTTCTGGAACAACTGCATATTCATATGGAAAAAAATGAAGCTTGACTCTCTGTCCCCTCTGTGTGTGTGTGTATATATAAACATATTTGCATTTATATATGTATATGTATATTTGACTACATATAGAAAAATCTTATAACTCATTCATAAGAAGACAATTCAATAACTCAATTTAAAAATGACCCTAGTCCCTTGTACAGACAACATCCAAATGGTCAATAAACACATGAAAACATGCTTATCATCATTGGCCATGAGGGAAATGCAAAACATCAACAAAGAGATACTACTTGATACATTTATTAGAATGGTCAAAATTCAAAAGACTGAGGATACCAAGTTTTAGCAAAGGTATATCCACCACACCTTGCTGATGGGAATGTAAAATGGTACAACCACTTTGGAAACAGTTGAGCAACTTTTTATGAAGTTAGACATACTCCTAGCACATGATCTAGCAATTTCATTCCTAGGTATCTACCCAAGAAAAATGAAAGCATATGTCCACACACAGACATATATATGAATGTTCATTCATGGCAACTTATTTATAATGGCCCAAAACCTGAAACAACCAAATTTCCATCAGCAGGTGAATGCATAAATGAATTATGGTATAGTAATACAACAGAATATTATTCAGTAATACAACAGAACAACATCGATGAATCTCAAAATCATTACACTGAGAGAAGCCAGACATAGAAGAGCATATGCCGTGTGATTTTAACACATGATTCTACTATATGAGACTCTAGGAAAGAGAAGTCTAATCTGAAGTGACAGAAAGCAGATCAGTTAGCTGGTTGGGGGAGGAGAGGAATGACTAAGAAGGGATACAAAGAAACTTTCTGGGGTGATGGAAATGCTGACATCTTGATACATATAACTTGATTGTCAAGTTAGATAGATGCACACATTTGTCAAAACTCTGCCAGCTGAATGCTAAAGATTGGTGCATTTTATTCTGTTAATTATATCTCAATAAAGGAGATTTTAAAAATTTAGAATAGGTATCAAAAAAAAAATAATAATGTGAGATACATAGAAAGCAGAGGCCCAAAGATGCATACATGGGCTGTGAACTCACTCCTGGAAATAGAGTTAGAGCCAATTAAATAGTTATTAATTTGAATTAATGTGGATTCACTCCATTTAAGGTGATGAGAATCTTGCAGAAAACACACATTACTCTTTGTCCATGGGTCCCCTTACCCTATGCTTGTCCATATGGAAAGCACATGGTATAACAGGTGTATCTCCTGACCCCTGTTGCTGGTCCGGGGTCTTCTTTTCCCAGCATGGTGAGGAGCCACAGAGGGAAGAGTTGGCATCCCCAAATTCAGGGCCTCTGAGAAAACTGATGGGCTCTTCTCCAGATCCCAGCTCTGCCAAGTCACCTGACCTCTTTGTACCTTCAGTTTCTGAATCTAAAAATCTAAGACACTGTGTGTCACTCTTTGGTTGAGGCTAGAGGGTGGGGGAGCGGATCCTGAGCCCATCCAGCTGGCCCAACCTTTCCCACCTCCTCCAGGGTGAGGTTGCGAGACAGAACACATGACCTCAGTTAAGAGTGATTTTAGATAAACACTGAATCATTGTTAGTATAAGTAAATAATGTGTGGGGTATACTTATACTAAAAAATGAATTTGCTGTTTATCTGAAATTCAAGCTGAACTGGGTATCCTGTCATTTTTACCTGCAGAGTTCAGCAACCTTATTCCAGATGGCCCCAGTACTCTGTCCTAGAACCTTTAAGGCTCCAGTGAACACAGTTCGAAACCTTGTTGCCAGCAGCAGGCACTCAGCCAGCATGAGCTGTGGGCTGGTAAGTCTTCAAAATTCTTCCACTGGATTAAAACCACAATGAGATATCGCCTCACACCAGTAAGGATGGCCAACATCCAAAACACAAACAACAAATGTTGGCGAGGATGTGGAGAAAGGGGAACCCTCCTACACTGCTGGTGGGAATGCAAATTAGTTCAACCATTGTGGAAAGCGGTATGGAGGTTCCTCAAAAAACTCAAAATAGAAATACCATTTGACCCAGGAATTCCACTCCTAGGAATTTATGCTAAGAATGGAGCAGCACAGTTTGAAAAAGACATATGCACCCCTATGTTTATCACAGCACTATTTACAGTAGCCAAGAAATGGAAGCAACCTAAATGTCCATCAGTAGATGAATGGATAAAGAAAATGTGGTACATATACACAATGGAATATTATTCAGCCATAAGAAGAAAACAAATCCTACCATCTGCAACAACACAGATGGAGTTACAGGATATTATGCTCAGTGAAATAAGCCAGGCGGAATAAGACAAGTATCAAATATTTCACTCATCTGTGGAGTATAAGAACAAAGAAAAGAACTCAAGGAACAAAACAGCAGCAACTCACAGAACCCAAGAATGGACTAACAGTTACCAAAGGGAAAGGGACTGGGAAGGGTGGGTGGGAAGGGAGGGATAAGGGGGAAAAAGGGGCATTATGATTAGCAGACATAATGTAGGGGTGGGGCACGGGGAGGGCTGTACAACACAGGGAAGACAAGTAGTGATTTTGTAGCATCTCACTACGCTGATGGACAGTGACTATAATGGGGTATGTGGTGGGGACTTGATGATGGGGGGAGCCTAGTAACCATAATGTTGCACATGTAATTGTAGATAAATGATACCAAAAAAAAAAATTCTTCCACTGGAATAAAGAAGGGAGATGGAGGAGGGAGCAGAACTGAACAAGAGCTGCCACCATGGGCCTCCCTGCCTCATTCAGCCCTGCAGCTTGATAAAATGCTGGCTGACTCCTCGGTGTGTATTCAATTTCACAACACTCCAAACCCCCAGACCCCTGCCACTGAGTGGGAGGCCAGAGGAGGGAGGACACAGCCTTGCTGCTCTGCAGAGGAACCCTTGGTCTGGTGGAACTTGCACTGGGAGTCAGAAAACAGCTCTGGACAGGTCATTTAGAAAAACTCTCAGACTCATCTTTCATCATCTGTAAAATGGGCCTTGGAACAAAGCTAAAATAGAAGTTACAGAAAAGTAGGAGACAAAGGTCACAACATGTGTAATGGACAAAACAGTGATGGTCCAGAATATATTAAGAACTCCAAGTCAGTAAGAAAAAGGCAAATGAGTCAACAGGTTAAAAAAAAAAAAGGCAGTTGATATGAATAGATAAGGCACTGGAGGAAAAATGCAAATGGAGGATAAGTATCTGAAAGGAGGCATTTCATTAATAATCAGGAAAATGCAAATCCAAACAACAAGATAACATTCTTTGACAATTAGATTGGCAGAAATGAAAAAGACTGATAAAATCTAGTGCTGGGAGAGGGTCGGGGAAATCAGCTGAGGCTGTTGGTAATGTAAATGAGTATGGCTTTGGGGAAGGACAATTAACATTATAGAAATTATAGCCTGCGTACGTACTCTTTGACCTGGTAGATCCACTTCTAGCTTTCCATTCGATAGACTTTCTTACTTAGGCTCACAAACACGGATGGACAATGGCTCTCACTGCAACATTGCTGCTTTTAACAGAGATCATCTGAAACCACTTCATCATCTATCAATAAAATAGATAACTTGTGGCACAGAAATCCTTAGAGCTGCTGAGAAAAATGATTATACCAAGAGCTCTCAAAACACATGACATATTTTTAAAAAGCAGTTTTGGAATAGTACATTTTGAATTCTCATTTCTATAAAAAAGTACACCTATATCTGTGTATGTGTATGTGTAAATATATATATGTGTGTGTGTGTGTGTGTGTGTGTGTGTCTGTTTATGCATGTATCTCTATTACAGGTACAATGGTGTCAATGTATAGAAAAGATCAAGAAGATTACACACCAGACTGTGAATCCTGAGTATCTCTGAGAGGCAGGTGGGGGAGAGGGCTGGTGAAGGGGGACACTGTTTTTACTTTGGAAACTTCTGCTCTGTTTGAAAAATCTACAGTAAAAGATAATATTCACATATTTACTTTTATCATTGAAAAGCCTGGTTTGCAGGATTGTGTTGGCGTCCCTGGGCTCCCTCCCTCACTTCGCCTGTCTCCATCTCTGTGCCCCATGATGTCCCTGACATCTGCTCACCTGCCCTCTCAGAAAGCCTCCCTCCTCCTGTCCGTGGTGAACTTCCGGGCTCGGCTCTCAACCCACTGGAGTCGCCACCTCCCCCTCGTGCCTCTGGGCCCTTCTCCGGCAGCAAGACCCTTCGCTGGCTCACTCAGGCCTTCCCCACCTTGTCCCTTCACCGCTTCCTCTGGCTGCCACCTTGGCTCGTCTTCTTGAAAGAGGACTTCATCCTCTGCCTGCAGCTCTCCTGACTCATGACCCCATGGTACCCAGTTCTTATCAGCACTTACCAAATTAAAGAACCACCGTCTGCAGGTTCCCCTAAACTGCCTTCTGTCCTGAACCCCTCGGCAATATTTAATATAACTCTTGTTGGCAATGGCCTCCTCCCTCCTCCCCGACCCCTTATATCCAAATTCTATCCATTCTTCCATGGGCAGCTCAAAGGCTGTGCCCTCCTTGAATCCCAGTCTCTTCTCCTGATAAGACCCATGTCCTTATGATGAGCTTATAGCCAACTTTCCAGGGTTAACAGAATAAGGAATATGTTCGTTTAAGAAGGCTTTTGCCAGTGGAAGGAGGCAAATCCCTGACTCCAGGATTAGTGAAAGGAGATGCTGGAGGGCAGTACATCAGTGAAGGGGTCCTTAGAGGAATCTGGGGGGGGAGAGAGAAAGACAACAATTGAGGCAGAGACAGTGGGGGTGGATGAAAAATGCGGGTTAGATCCCAGGGACTTTAAGGAGGCAGAATAAATAGGATGTAGTGACCAACGGGATACACTAGGTGCCCTCTGGGTTAAGGGAGTCAGGTTGATGAGCAGGAGGGAGAGGGAATGTGTGATGGCAGGGCATAGTTCACCAAGCTGGAAATGCCTACCCTGCTCCCCGGTGAACCCCTTCTCC
>JAVSCE010011462.1:0-16472 GCA_032199065.1 Smutsia gigantea
AGAACCTGGCAGTTAAGAGGCAAAGGAGTCCTTCAGTTGCCAGTGAGCCCTTAACAGTAGAAACACACAGAAAACTCTGAAGTGGAGCCAAAGATGGAAATGAAGGGAAATTCGTTCATTCCACACATAGTTATTAAGCCCTACAAGGGGCTAGGTACTCTCTTAGGAGCTGGGAAAGCAGCAGTAAATAACACTTACATTCCAGGCAAAAGAACAGGAAAAGCAGATGACAGTGAGCATTTGCTTTGGGAGTTGCCGTCCTAGGTCGGGAGAACCTAGGCAGTGAGCTTGCCCACTGGAGATTTTTTTGAAGTTTAATAATAAAGTATAACAGTTACCTTTTATGTCAGCCTCTGTTTGCCATGCCCTCTGCTTCGTTGGTAGGTATTATTAGTCCTGTTTTAGAGACGTAATTAGGTCCTAGAAAAGACAAGTGGACTGAGCTCTAAACATAGTTCTGTCTGATTCCAGTGCCTCTTCGTTCATCTTTATCCCATGGTCTCTCAGCGGCCTTAACGTCCTGACAGTGCTGTGAGCATCACACTTTCCCCAAGACTTTTTCCCATTGAACTTCTCCAGTGTTCTGCTGGTTAAGTGTTTAACACCCACTCGCTGGAGAAAAGGGCGCCGATTTGTGGCATTTGTAATTTCCGTGGTGTAAATACTCTTTCACCTTGACCAATTTCCTGTTACCACTGTGCCCTCACTGAGTTGGGAAGAGATGAGAAAGATCACACTGTTCAGTAGCATTGCTATCATACCGACTCACCAGACATAAATAACCCCAGGAGCAAAGGTAATAGCAAAATGGAGTAAAACAATGGGAATGTGATGATGAGTTTTGAGCATTTATTACGTGTGTTCTCTTTTTTTTTTTTTGGTATCACCCATTAACGTACAATTACATGAGCAACATTGTGGTTACTAGACTCCTCCCCATGTGTTCTTAATGAAATTTATTTCAGGGTAGGTTTATTTGCCGTTATGTTTAATATTGGTTGTGCTTCATAAGCAGTTTGAGCATGGGACGGTGAACAGCCAGGAGCTGCTTTGAGGCAGCTCCACATTGCTGTTCTCTCTCTTGAGTGATTCTTTCCACCTCGCTGTTTCCCTGGTGCTTGCCCAGAAATATTTTTTTGGTTCCTTTCTCTCTCTCTTTTTTTTTTTGGTCTCCTTGACCTGTGGCCTTCCACTTTTTTGTTTTGTTTTAATCTTTGAATCCCATGTTAGCCTCAAAAAGAGACTGAATCCCATCTGAAAACACCACCTGGATTAGGTGACAAAGAAGTTTCTTCACTAACTACTAGAAGCCTCTAGGTTGAGAGGGAATATTTCTTCTGGGGTGGTAAAATAAATCCCACACATTAAGATTCAGGATTTTTCTACATTGTTGTAAATGAGCTTAACTGTTCTATTTTAGTTTGGTAAGCTTTTCTAAATTCCCTACCCAATATAGCATTTTTACCAACTAAACTAAGGCTCTGGACCTAATACAATCCATTTGTATATAAAACATAAACTCCCTAAGGACTTATTTTGGCCTCTACTTATATATGAACTACAAAGAACAAAGAAATTTTGAAACAACATAAATCAGAGAAATTCTAATGGAGTTGATGAAAACTTGAAACATAAAAACCCTGACAATGAGTGTGTACTCCAGAATTAATGTAAAGTTGATTTAGGCTTTCTAATTAATTTTTGTTCCTTTTTAGGTTTCCAGGGCAATACATGTGATTTATTTGCTCTGTGCATGGCTTATACTCAGCCCAGATTTCCAAATGTGCTGTACGGTGAATAAACAGTACCTAGGATATCTTTATATTTCAAGGACCACAGTTTATTTTTAAAATCCCTTCAGCCATGCTGTGCCTGTCTTTTAAGTTTTTGAAAGATGCAGTACTTCTGCTCCTTGCTATGGGCTGTTTTTCATGGGAAAAGAGAAAACTGACAGTTGGCAAAGCAAAAAGTTTCCAAACCACAGGGTGTCTGCTACTCGCGTAACCACCAAAGCCAAATTTTCCGTTTTCTGTATACAGGGCAACCAGAGAACTTCATTTCTGGTCAACCTGAACAGTAGGCAAGAACTAAACTCCCCTGCAGCCCACAGGGCTGCCGTGCTCTTAGCTTTTCTTGCTTGCACTTTGTGACTTTTCCTGTTTGCAATATCTGTGCCCCCCCATTTTGATTCATTGATACTGTACCATGACGTCTAAAAACATAGCCTAACAACTGGTTTTAAGCAAAGAGGATATGTCTTTCTGGAAAGGAACAGCAGAAATATCCTGCATGGTTTTCTGAAAATAAACATTTGACAATCTTTTATCAGTGCCTAATCTAAGTTTCTAGCTGGAAAAGTGCAGTCAGAGAATTTACAAAGAGAACCATGCTATTCACTGCAGCTTCTTCTGCCATGAAGTTGTGGGGTCTGTTTCCCACCCGTGCCTTGGAGTGAGCCCCTGGTGGAGCATGGCTCAGCCCTGTATGAGCTGGGATCTCGGGCAAGTTATTCTTAGCCTCCTGGGGTCACGGCTTCATCAGTATAAAATGGAGGGCAAACTATATCCACTTCACAGGGTAGTGGTGAGAATTCAATGGATAAAATACATGTCAAAGCACATGATGTAGACAAAGCAGTCCACACTTGGCTAATTTCCATTTCGTGCTGGTGAAAACAAAGGTTGCAGGCCCAAGACACAATCTGGTCACAGTCAGATAAGGAACATGAGTTTGTCAGTTGTCCCACCTTTGGACGTATGGGTAGCTAAAAATGCTGATTTGGGGTTAGTCTGTTGCTTATCACTGACAAATCAAGATGGAATTAATCCTCAGCTATCTCCAGGGTGTACTTAACTGGTGAATTGATTTTTAATGCAAATATGACAGCTTGACCTCTTAATAATCCAGGAGAACATTTTTATTGAGAAAAATAACTATTTAACCAAGTTAAAAATCACCACTTAGAGTTACTATAGTAGCATTCAACAGTTACAGATCATTTCTGTTAATGATAGTACTCAGTGCACTAGGGTAAGAGAAAAGCTGATAATGCATGCCAGCCACTTAGCACAGACCCTAACATCTAATCAAAGTCCAAAAAATGGAGGGTATTACTGGTGATATGATTATCATCTATACTGTTGAGATAAATTTTAGATTCAACCCACATTGATAAAAGACAAAGCTAAACGAGATTGATTCTTATCATTCTCATTTCACGGGGGCAGGAACAGATTTAGACAAATACCATGATATACAGGCCATACTCTTAGTTAAATGGCAGAGCTGGGACACACACCCAAGCCTCCTGATCCTAAATCCCGTGCACACCTCATGGACACCAAGCTGGTACTTCCTGATGGCCTTCAGCTTCTGACTTAATAAGTTGTTTTGTTTCTTTCTTTCTTCTTTTGAAAGCTGGCCCTCTCTTTTCAGCAGACTTATGAGATCAGGATATCTGATAAGGGATTGGCTTTTAGGAGAATGCCCTCCCCAAGGAGTTGACCGAAATTGCTTGCCAGGTTGATGCTGGAGCTGCAAAAATGGTTGTGCACTGGCCAGCCTTTGTTGTCTGCTTTCCTTCCAACCTCTGTGAGGCAGAAAGGAGCTTGCAGTGGAATGCTAATGTCTAGAAAACAGAGTTATCCCTCCAGTCTCTACTGGGAGCCACTTGTCAAGAACAGTAGTCCAATAAAAGTTCTCTCTGTCTATTTCCTCATTTCTCCTGCTTCCTGGGTAAGAAGTGAGTTTGGAAGTGAGTTTTGCACGTGCTTAGAACTTAGTGCCATTGCCAGTTGAGCTATTTTGGAGCCCCTTTTATGAAAATATCTTATTTAATTGCCAAAGGTTTCTTTTCTTCTCCTTGCCTCTAGAGCAGTGGTTCTCAAGCAGGGACCATTTTACCCCCAGGAGACATTTGGCAATGTCTGGAGACATACTTGGTTGTGACACAGGGCAGGGGTGTTACTGGCATCCAGTGGGTAGAGGGGTGCTACTGAACATCTGACAGGGCACAGGACAGCCCCCCAGCAAAGACTTACCTGGCCAAAAATGTCAGGAGGGCCCAAGAGGAGAAACCCTGCTCCATAACACACTGCAGAGACAGTGATCTTGTGGATCTCATTTGCTGATTTATATCGCTGCCCAGAGCAGCACTTGCATTTAGCAAGTGATCAGTGAATATGGGTTGAGTGACTGAACACATGAACCACAGCTTTTCCACGGTGAATTAATTGCATTGTGTGCTAGACTACACCTTAAGCTCAGAATAATGTGGAGTCAGGCCCACGAGGCCACATAACTGATAAATATCACCCTGCACCCAGAGTGTTCACGTAAGCATGACAGAGCCAGCAGCCCAAGGGGTGGGGATTAATTCCATCCTGATACTCAAGGAAAATCAATAGCAAACACAAAGTCACCATTTTTACCAGCTGCTCATAAGTCTTCACTGCAAGGTCAGGAGACAGCCAAGAAATGGCAATTGCAAAAACCTTTCTCCTCTGGTCTTGGTGCCAGATAGTGGCCAGAACCAGGCAACCCTGGTTTGGTGAATCTAGACGCTTTTCTAGAAGAGGGTTATGCTTGGCAATCAAGATGACATGTTACGTGGCTAAGCTGTGTGTGATTTAATATATAAGATGTGTGATTTAATACATAAAACCTGTTAGATGGGAAATACCTTATAACAGAAGTAATACAGTGGAACAGTGTCTCTATAGCATGGACTCTGTGCTTATATCCTTCTGTGCTTCTAGCTCTGCACGCTTGTGGGGTGGAGCCAGTCATTTCTCTGTGCCTCACTTTTCTCATCCATAAAATGAAGCTAGTATTGGAGTCTACCTTACAGGGTTGTCGTGAAAATGAATTTAAATAGTCCATGTAAATAAAAGGAAGGGATTGGATTAGTGCCAGGCACACAGTCAGCAGCAAGTACTTATTGTTAATCCTTTTCCTAAGGCAGATGACTCACTCACTCAATTTTACCGTTCTGATTTCTCCCCTTCTTTATCACTGGCCCTATGCTGGCCCATATTCCTTCCTTCCTTTGCTTCTTTTATGCCACTTGCCTTTATTCCTCTTGCTGTCTCTCCTTGCTCCCCTCCACTCCCAGTGAACCTGCAAGGACACAAGAGTTCTATTTTCATACAACCAATGGAACCTGAGATTTCACCCGCAGCTGACAACAGCATGAGCTGGGACAAGTCATTTAACTTCTCTGCACTTCAGTTTGGCCCTTTCCAAATGTAAACAGCAAAACATGTTACCTCATAGGGTCGTAAGCAGCATGAAGGAAAGTACTGTACAAGGGAAGTTCTAAGCACTCAGGTGACATGCAGTAGTGCCAGGAAAATCATTTATTGATACTGAAAGTAGTTCCCAATGATTACACACCGGGAGGGAAGGCACCATCTTGAAAGAACTTGAGGGAAAATTACAGCTGACTTGGTTTGGAGACATCTGTGTCAGTCTAGACCATTCTCTGAATGGGAGTGTCAATAGCTCATATTCAGTCAACACCCCACGATAATATAAAGGGGCCCTGTTCAGCTGGGGTTGACATCATTTGGGCGAAATATAGAACTCTGTCCACTTGATAGATCCCAAAGGAAGAACGTCCTAGATATGCCCTTCAAACTCTCTCCGATTCCTCCAGAATATCTCATCTGATGAGGAATTTAATAGTATGCCTGTTCTCTGGGGGGAAAGCTTGTTTTTATGTGTCAACCTGTCTGGGCCTAGGCTTGGGAGGTGTTTTGGGACATCTTCACTTTACATTATGTCGTATAAATGTAATCATTTGTGATTTGTTTCATTATTAACTGTGTCTAGGCTCTGATTCGTGAATGCATTCCTTCATTAGGCAGATATTTCTTTACCACATTCTTACCATGTGCCAGGCACTATTCTATGCTCTGGGGATAGAGTGGTGAAAAAATTGAATCAAGTTCTCCCCCGATGGGATTTAAATACTGATGGTGAAAGATAGAGAATGATAAACAAAATTTATCATTATAAATAAATAAGAAATGTTAGGTATAAAAAAAATAAAGCAAAAGATTCCATTCCAAAACTACTAGAACTAATATCTGAATTCAGCAAAGTTGCAGGATACAAAATTAACACACAGAAATCTGTTGCTTTCCTATACACTAATGATGAACTAACAGAAAGAGAAATCAGAAAAACAATTCCATTCACAATTGCATCAAAAAGAATAAAATACCTAAGAATAAACCTAGCGAAGGAAGTGAAAGACCTGTACTCTGAAAACTACAAGACACTCCTAAGAGAAATTAAAGAGGACACTAACAAATGGAAATGCATCCCATGCTCTTGGCTAGGAAGAATAAATATTGTCAAAATGGCTATACTACCTAAAGCAATCTACAGATTCAATGCAATCCCTATCAAACTACCAACAGCTTTCTTCAATGAACTGGAACAAATAATTCTAAAATTCATATGGAACCACAAAAGACCCCGAATAGCCAAAGCAATCCTGAGAAGGAGGAATAAAACAGGGGGAATTATGCTCCCTGACTTCAAGCTCTACTACAAAGCCACAGTAATCAAGACAATTTGGTATTGGCACAAAAACAGACCCACAGACCAGTGGAACAGAATAGAAAATCCAAACATTAACCCAAACATATACAGTCAATTAATATTTGATAAAAGTGCCTTGGATATACAATGGGGAGATGACAGCCTCTTCAGCAGCTGGTGTTGGAAAAACTGGACAGCTACATGTAAGAGAATGAAACTGGACTACTGTCTAGCCCCATACACAAAGGTAAACTCAAGGTGGATCAAAGACCTGAATGTAAGTCATGAAACCATAAAACTCTTAGAAAAAAACATAGGCAAAAATCTCTTGGACATAAACATGAGCAACTTCTTCATGAACATATCTCCCCGGGCAAGGGAAACAAAAGCAAAAATGAACAAGTGGGACTATATCAAGCTGAAAAGCTTCTGTACAGCAAAGGACACCATCAGTAGAACAAAAAGACATCCTACAGTATGGGAGAATATATTCATAAAAAACGTATCTGATAAAGGGTTGACATCCAAAATATAAAGAACTCATGCACCTTAACAAACAGAAAGCAAATAATCCAATTAAGAAATGGGCAGAGGACATGAATAGACACTTCTCCAAAGAAGAAATTCAGATGGCCAACAGGCACATGAAAAGATGCTCCACATCGCTAATCATCAGAGAAATGCAGATTAAAACCACAATGAGATATCACCTCACACCAGTGAGGATGGCCAACATCCAAAACACAAACAACAACAAATGTTGGCGAGGATGTGGAGAAAAGGGAACCCTCCTACACTGCTGGTGGGAATGCAAATTAGTTCAACCATTGTGGAAAGCAGTATGGAGGTTCCTCAAAAAACTCAAAAATAGAAATACCATTTGACCCAGGAATTCCACTCCTAGGAATTTACCCTAAGAATGCAGCAGCCCAATTTGAAAAGGACAGATGCACCCCTATGTTTATTGCAGCACTATTTACAATAGCCAAGAAATGGAAGCAACCTAAGTGTCCATCAGTAGATGAATGGATAAAGAAGATGTGGTACATATACACAATGGAATATTATTCAGCCATAAGAAGAAAACAAATCCTACCATTTGCAACAACATGGATGGAGCTAGAGGGTATTATGCTCAGTGAAATAAGCCAAGCCAAAAAAGACAAGTATCAAATGATTTCACTCATATGTGGAGTATGAGTGAAATATACTGAAGGAACAAAGAAAAAATACTGAGGGAACAAAACAGCAGCAGACTCACAGAACCCAAGAACGGACTAATAGTTACCAAAGGGAAAGGGACTGGGGAAAATGGGTGGGAAGGGAGGGATAAGAGGGAAAAAGGGGCATTACCATTAGCAGATGTAATGTTGGGGGGGCACGGGGAGGGCAGTACAACTCAGAGAAGACAAGTAGTGATTCTATAGCATCTCACTACGCTGATGGACAGTGACTGTAATGGGGTTGGTGGGGGGGACCTGATGAAGGGGTAGTTTAATAACCGTAATATTGCACATGTAATTGTAGATTAATAATAATAAAATAAATTATATTAAAAAAAATAATAATAAATAAAGCAGCATATGAGAATGTGTCTGGGCTCTCCTTTATATTGAGCACAGGGGGTATCTTGGATATGATAACATTTCTGAAAGAAGCAAAAGTACCCAGTCATGCCGTGATCTGGGGAAAGGGCATTCAGACAGAGGGAACAGCACAGGCAAAGTCTCAAAGTAGGAACAATCTTTTATTTTGAGGAAGGAAAAAAGGCCTGTGTGGCTGATGTATTAGGGCAAGGCATATGGGTTGAAAGCAAAATTAGGGTGGGGGGAGAAGACATGAGGACAAAGGTCTGTAAGGTAAGGAGTTAGGTTCTCTGCTGTCCTGCATGAGAAGCCGTTGGGTAATTTTAAGCAGGGAAGTGACGGGCTTTTTTCTGTATTACAGAGATTTCACTCACATGGTTATTCGGAAATTAGACTATCATAGCATTCAGTTAAAAACCTGGAGCCCAGTTTGTTAGCTGGTTTTGCACACATGGAGGGAAGAGATGATGGGGGATTAGAATCTGGGTGGGTCACCCCACAAAAAATCCTGAGGAGTCATTTTTATGAGGCAGGTCCTCTTGTGCTAAGCTTTCAGAAAAGGTCAAAAGGGAACGAAACGGGTAGAGGGAAGCTTGCTGCTTCCTTACCAAGCTTTCATATTTCCGTGTTCCAAAGAACTACTACAGCAAAAGCACAAAGTAGTCCGAGGTTCTGGGCTTTTTTTGTAGTTATTTCCTGTTGCATTTTAAGCTGACCCCGGTCATTATGAATAGCCTGGGGTCACACTGCTCTGCCTTGACTTGCCTTTAGGTTTCTTATCAAATCCCTCTCCTGTCTCATCTCCTGAGGCAAGTAGTAGGATGAGGGTCAGAGGGGAGTACTGTCACACAGACTAGGACCCCACTGTCCATCAGGGTGCTCCATGAAGCAGTGGTCTGGCCTGCAGCCGACTTTCACTTCCCTGCTGCTCTTCCTCATTTGACCACTGACGAGATGGACAAGGTCTGCCACCAGCACTCCTTGCTTAGCCTCTGAGGACCCACTCTATCAGCTGGGGAGCAAATGCAGGGCCGCCACAGACTAAGGTGGGAGTTTTAATCCATCATGAAAAATTTTAAGCTCCATATTTCTGGGGTTGAATGGAGGAGTAGGTAGCAGGAAGGGTATCAAGTCTGGGTGGGTGTTAGGTGAAACTTTCCAAAAAGATCTTTTTAAAATATGTATTTTATCCCACAAGAGGCATTGCTGCTAATAGTGGCCATGGGGTGGGGACAGACTGCTTGGTTGGGTCTCTGCGGGGTTCAAAAGTGGTTTTGTTAACATAATTCCACACACAGGCTAGAGAAAGAGTATTGCCCACTGTCCTTGTGTTTGCTCATGAAAAGAAATGAGAGCCTCCTCTGGACCTTTTAAAATCAAGTGTTGTGGCCTACCTTGGACTGTCTGGGAGGAGGAGACTAAAGGTCTCAAGAAGGAAATTCAGACTCATAAGTCTTAAGAGAAGGCAGTTGGTAATGAGAAATGCTTATTTACTTATTCTTCTTCTAAGTAGAATTTTAAAATTCCTATTTTGTAAAGAAAACAAAGTCAGGATAATCAAATACAATGTGAAATGGAAAGACAATATACTTCCTTTCTTCCATGGTAGGTAATGACTACATCATGGGCTCAGGAGCTAGTCTACTAGGTTGAAATCCCAGCTCTGCTTCTTATTAGCTGTGTGACCTTAGGCAAGTTGTTTGGCCTCTCTGTGCCTCAATTTCCTTAACTGTGAAATGAAGATGATAGAGATGTTTGCCTGCAGACATCTGAGTTACTACATATTATACCTATGGAATATACTGCATAAAATTTGTTGTTCTTGTTATTTTTTTTCTTAAATGGCTCTGTAGCTGCAGATGTAATCCTTGTGATCCATGAACAGCTCCCTTCAAACATAACTCCTGTTGTTGAAGTTAGAAGGTAAAGCATTAGCAGGAGTCATATTTTAAAATAAATAAATAAATGTCCAGGTGGTTTTTTTTCTTTTGGTTGTCACAGTATTTTTTTTTAAGTCAACCTGTTGAAAAAAAAGGAGCATTTGAATAAGATGGTATTTATTACCTGAGTAATCTTGTGCACACCACTCATGCCACAGGCTGGAAGTCGGAACCCCAAATTCTGATCCCACGTCTTGCATTAACTAGCCGTGTGGCTTTGGGTACAGTTCATGCATTAGTTTTCCCATATCTCAAATAAGCGGTGCTTATTAGATGCCTTTTAAGATTCTGTTTGTAAGTTCTACCATCCTAACTACTTGTAGTCAGCTTATTCTGCCCTGGGACTTAAGTGATTTTTCATGCCTGCTTTATGACACTTTCTGTTCCCCTTCTTGCCCACTCATCTAGTCCTTTGAAAATGGGTTGCATGGGAAGGTTTTTGCATAGTTTGTCACTTTATGGTATATAGAATGCCATGTGTATATCTGAGTGGCTAAGACCTCAGGCTTTAGGTTTGGGTCTGGTTCTGCCATGTATGAATCTTACCACTGATACTCTCTCCAACCTCATCCACCCATAATGTGGGGAGATAAGACTGCCTACTTCGTGTGGATATCACAAGACTCAAACATGTTAATACTTGAAAAGTACTTGGTGTTAATGCCTCTAATATAGACAGAGCCCAGCTGTGTATTTTTATTAGTGTTATTATTAACATGCCTTGCCAGGCACACAGGAATTCTTTTTTTTTTTTCTGCTCCATAAGTTCTGGAGCATTTTTCCGCCATGTGCTTGTTAAGTGTTAAAGCTGTCAGGACATAGCCTATAAAGCTCAGAAAGGTTAATATCTTCTTCAAGGTAACACAGCAAACAAGAGATAAAAGTATGATATTGAGCCCAAGTTTGGCTTAGATCTCTTGGGCAAGTTACATTATTTTTCTGGCTTTGGTTTCCTGGTGCTTAAAATGAGGATGCTCCCTTCACTGGCTTTCATAGAGGTTGAAGTACTATACCTTAATGAGGGTCAAGAGCCAAGCACTTTGCCTGGTACCCTCCTTTGGCATTGGTTTTGTCTCCTACCTGGTACCATGTGGACTTAAAGTAGGGTTTTTTCATTCACATGATAGAATGAACCTGGCAGATAATAAATTTGGGTGAGCCAAGACACAGCCCCAATGTAAAGAGGGAGCTGCTCTGCCTGACCCTGGCTAAATGTTGCCATGGAGGAAGGCTAGCTCTTGTTTCCAGATCTTACCATCTAAATTTTTATTAAGTGGCAAACCCTGGTTTCTAATACTGTCAACTAAAATTTATTCCTAAGCATTGTTTTTATAAACACAATACATCCACCACCTTTCAACGTCTGACTGAAGTAAGAACAAAGGCGGGCTTTCTACTGCCAGCAATGATCTGATCAGCCCTCCTGCCTCCCAGAGGAGCCCACCTCCCTCAGAGGGAAGGGCCTGGTGAACACTGAACGTGCATGTACACAGGTGGGCATAGAACTAGTGCTTTCTCCCTCTAGTTCATCTGCACTGCCCTTCCTCAGCTTGTCCTGTGTGGTGTCTTGTCACACCATACCTCGAGGTGTTTGTTCAGTGCCCCCCCCACACACAAATGTCAGCCTTTCTCTTGGCTGTTGTATTGTCATCAATGTGAGCACTGGTGATCCTGAGTGGACGACTTTACCATATGAATGATGTCATCTGGGGAATCCATTCTTTGGAGACCTTTTGCCTTGACTTAGGTATCTTTTTTCTCTTTTCTTTTATTAAGGTATCATTGATATACAATCTTATGAAGGTTTCACAGGAGTAACATTGTGGTTACAACATTCACCCATATTATCAAGTCCCCCCAACACACCCCATTGCAGTCACTGTCCATCAGCGAAGTAAGATGCTATAGAGTCACTGTTTGTCTTCTCTGTGTTATACTGCCTTCCCTGTGCCCCCCTACATTATGTGTGTTAATCATAATGCCCCTCAACCCTTCCCTCCCCACCCACAATCCCCAACCCCTTCCCTTTGGTAATCACTAGTCCCTTCTTGGAGTCTGTGAGTCTGCTGCTGTTTTATTCCTTCAGTTTTGCTTTGTTGTTATATTCCACAAATGAGGAAAATCATTTGGTACTTGTATTTCTCCACCTGCCTGGTTTATTTTACTAACCATAATACCCTCTAGCTCCATCCATGTTGTTGCAAATGGTAGGGTTTGTTTTCTTCTTGTGGCTGCATAATATTCCATTGTGTATATGTGCCACATCTTCTTTATCCATTCATCTACTGATGGACACTCAGATTGCTTCCATACCTTGGCTATTGTAAATAGTGCTGCAATAAACATAGGGGTGCATGTGTCTTTTTGAATCAGGGATCTTGTTTTCTTCAGATAAATTCCTTGGAGTGGAGTTACTGGGTCATTTCTATTTTTAGTTTTGTGAGGAACCTCCATATTGCTTTCCACAGTGGTTGAACTAATTTACATTCCCAACAACAATGTAAAAGGGTTCCACTTTCTCCACATCCTCGCCAGCATTTGTTATTCCTTGTCTTTTGACTGTTGGCCATCCTAGCTGGTGTGAGGTGATATCTCACTGTGGTTTTAATTTGCATTTCCCTGATAATTATCAATGTGGAGCATCTTTCCATGTGCCTGTCAGCTGTTCAGATTTCTTCTTTGGCAAAGTGTCTGTTCATATCCTCCGCCCATTTTTTTAATTGGGTTATTTGCTTTTTGGGTGTTGAGGCGTGTGAGCTCTTTATATATTTTGGATGTTAACCCCTTATTGGATATGTCATTTATGAATATAGTCTCCCATACTGTAGGATGGCTTTTCATTCTGCTGATGGTATCCTTTGCTGTACAGAAGCTTTTTAGCTTGATGTAGTCACATTTGTTCATTTTTGCTTTTGTTTCCCTCCCTCAAGGAGATGTATTCAGGGAAAAGCTGCTCATATTCAAGAGATTTTTGCCTGTGTTTTCTTCTGTGAGTTTTATGGTTTCATCACTTACATTCAGGTCTTTGATCCATTTCGAGTTTACTTTTGTGTATGGAGTTAGACAATATTCCAGTTTCATTCTCTTGCATGTAGCTGTCCAGTTTTGAGACCCGTTGTATCTTATAAAGATGCATTTAGTGGGAAGAAGCAGAATCCAACTCAAGTTACCTTAAGAGAGAAAAACAAAAAGTGGATTAACTGAAGGAATACAGGGGTGTTTTATGGGACTCAAGGACAAGGATTCACCTGGATTAGTGGAAGGGACTAGAAGTATTTGGAAAGACATTAAAACCCTAACAGCAACCCCTGAGCTTGTTGGGGCTGTGTGTCTTCTCCCGCCTCCTCCTAGCTGCCTGTCTCCTTTCTTCTCTCTGTAGGCAGCTTTCCTTTTTCTCCACACCCCTAGACCAGGGTTGCTCTGCAGCAGCCACATTTTCATCCTCTCAGACTCGATTCCAGACTCCTTGGACTTAGGTTCTGATTGGCCCAGCCTGAATCAGGGGTCTCTTCCCTGGTCCAGTCAGCTGAGGCCGTAGCCATTGGACCAAGTTGCACAGACGTGGCCACCACTGCCCGTGTCTGTCATGAGAGGGGCAGACCGCCAACATTTACTGCTCAAGTCTCTAGGGTAAAATTATATGTTGACAAAAGAAGCATTCGGTAGCCTGAGAGAGGTCCAAAGTAAAAATGGAAAGGAAAAAGAGGCTTTTTAAAAATCAGGAAGTGAATTCATTTGGCTTATGCAATTGTGTAGTAGCTTGAGATATTTTATGAGTTTGATATGTCCCTTAATGGATTCATATCATGTCAGTTGATCTTTTGAGTATTATGTTATTGTATCTTTCCGCAGCATATATTTGGGGTTTGCTTGTATGGGTTTTGCTTGTGGGTTTTACTTCAAAATGACTTCAAGTGCCACATTTATTTCTTTCCTGTTATAATATAGAAAAGCAGGAAAAACAACATGACTTTTTTTTTCAGTTCTCTTAATTTAAATATTGAGTTGTCTTTTTTCTTGCCCAGGTAATTTTTAATAAATTACCTTAAACTCTGTACCTCGGTTTCCTTGTCTATAAAATGGGGATATGGCCATATTGTAACTCTTGTGGATCTTTGATGAGATAATATGCATAAAGTGCTCAGCTTACTGCCTGGAATGAAGATTTGTTCCCTTTCTCCTTGCCACCAAAGGTGCATGTTAGACCTTGGCTTTGCAGAGTTAAGGGGATAATTGGGTTGTGGGACAAAGTAAAGCTTGCTCACTTACCTCTCAGCACTACTTCAGTGGCTCCTGTGGGCCATGTCTCCATAATACCACAACATAATCAACTGAGCTAATTTTCAGACTTTTAGGGCAGAGCTCAATCAAAAATGTTAGTATTTTTCATTGAAAACAGGTTGCTTATCCCACTCTAAGCCTCAATTTCCTGTTAAATTCTGTTAAATTGGAGATAATAACACCGATCCCAGAAGGTGACCATGCAGCTCAAAGGTGGTATATATGTAAACCACCTAGAGCAATGTTAAGTGTATAGGTTGGTGCTCAGTAATGGAGACTATTTTCTTTTTAAATTAGATTTCTGTGTATCTGAGTTTCCAGGTCTTAAAGTTTTGTACAGCAGCTGAAAGACAAAATGCTGCCTGTGCTTTTCAAAAGTGACCGAGCAGTTCCACATCTGTGGACAAAGCTAAGTTCATCGCGATGTTGCTTACAATAGCAAAAGACTGAAAACAGACTAAATGTTTCTCAGCAGGAAACTCATTACATTATTCAATGTCATCACAATAATTTGATATTCTGGAACCTTTAAAAAGATTGAAGTCAGTCTATATGTGTTGACATTGGAAAGGTCTCCAAGAAATAGCATAGTTCTACTTAAATTGGAAAAGGAAAAACAAATATTTGTGTGGGTATTTTATATAAATATAACCACACACACAGACCCATCCCCCCCACACACAAAGTCATGCATGTACATATAAAATTTCTGGATGGTTATACACATGCACAAATATTAATAATACCTGCTTTGCTTTTAGAATAGAATGTCCAATGTAATAATATTAAAGCAAAACATTACATATTGAATTGTTAAAAATACATGTATATGTATATATCTGAATATACCTGAAAAGACAGTCTGTGAGGATTCTTGTCAAAGTGACAGAGTGGTGATTTCTGCAGGTGAAATGATTTGGAGCATGAGTTAATCAAGGGGGGGTCTTTGCATTCTATGCATTGCTTAGATATTTTACAAAGAATATTTACCAGAATTGCAATTTAAGTGATAAAAAATTAAGTGTAATTGAAATTTATACTGATGCATACTGTTCTTAACTATGTATTTTAATTGTTCTTTATAAAGGGGGGCAGAAGTTTCAAAACTGGAGACGTTCCATTTTAACTTTTAGTATCATATGGTTTTCTCCTTAAATTATGCATGTGTTGTATTGGTTAAAGCATACCAGTGAATAAAGGTGTTTTCATTTGAAAAATAAAATGTTGATCAAGGGAAAATATAGTAGTTTCCTCTGAGAAGGCACTACCTTTTCATAGTGTGTCTTGTATACTCCCTGTAGGCATTATTCTTTTCACTATATTGAGTAATCTTAGTTTTTTATTCTTTTCTTCTCTTGAATCCAAAAGCTAAAAATATTTTAAAATAAATTCAAGAGCTAATGCCATACAATAAATCTGTTTATAACTAAACCTGTTGATTAACTCAACTGGAGCCATTTTTTAGGCCTAGCATGTCCCATTGAGTTGAAGGGTTTGCTTGCCACCCCAGCGCTGATGCCTCTCTTGCTGTCTTGTCCCCACAGATGACAGAAGGCAGGCACTGCCAGGTGCACCTCCTGGATGACAGGAGACTGGAGCTGCTGGTTCAGGTAGGTGTCACCCTCACCAAGACAGCCCATTCTGGTTCCTCTGTGAACCTCATGGCTGGTGTTCAGGCTGTTTACTTATCTGGGCTTCAAGCCAATGACTCAGGGTTGTTTGAGGGGTAAAAAAGGCAGCTTCTAAGCCAGAAAACTTGGTCTGTATGTAAGAGTAATTATAGCCTGGTGACATGGATTGGGTTCCAATCTCAGCTTTGACACTCAGTAGCTGTGTGACCCCCAGCAAGTGACTTCACTTCTCTGAACCTCGTGTTGGTAAATTGGGGACCATAATGCTTCCTTGAAAGGGTTATTGTGAGCTACAAATCTGCCTTCTACCACTTGTCTGCTACATGACATTGTCCAAGGTAAACACCCATGTTCACCAGCTGTGAACTAGAATTACAATCGCTAAATCTTCCTCATAGAATTATAGTTAAAATCAAGCTAGATTATATATGTACATGAATTCACTTTGTAAAATACATGGGATTGTTATGAGCAATGATTTTTTT
>JAVSCE010011463.1:0-162856 GCA_032199065.1 Smutsia gigantea
AAAATGGCTATACTACCTAAAGCAATCTACAGATTCAACATAATCCCTATCAAACTACCAACAGCTTTCTTCAATGAACTGGAACAAATAATTCTAAAATTCATATGGAACCACAAAAGACCCCGAATAGCCAAAGCGATCCTGAGAAGGAGGAATAAAACAGGGGGAATTACACTCCCTGACTTCAAGCTCTACTACAAAGCCACAGTAATCAAGACAATTTGGTATTGGCACAAAAACAGACCCACAGACCAGTGGAACAGAATAGAAAATCAAACATTAACCCAAACATATACAGTCAATTAATATTTGATAAAAGTGCCTTGGATATACAATGGGGAGATGACAGCCTCTTCGGCAGCTGGTGTTGGACAAACTGGACAGCTACATGTAAGAGAATGAGACTGGACTACTGTCCAGCCCCATACACAAAGGTAAACTCAAGGTGTATCAAAGACCTGAATGTAAGTCATGAAACCATAAAACTCTTAGAAAAAAACATAGGCAAAAATCTCCTGGACATAAACATGAGCAACTTCTTCATGAACATATCTCCCGGGCAAGGGAAACAAAAGCAAAAATGAACAAGTGGGACTATATCAAGCTGAAAAGCTTCTGTACAGCAAAGGACACCATCAGTAGAACAAAAAGACATCCTACAGTATGGGAGAATATATTCATAAAAAACGTATCTGATAAAGGGTTGACATCCAAAATATATAAAGAACTCATGCACCTTAACAAACAGAAAGCAAATAATCCAATTAAGAAATGGGCAGAGGACATGAATAGACACTTCTCCAAAGAACAAATTCAGATGGCCAACAGGCACATGAAAAGATGCTCCACATCGCTAATCATCAGAGAAATGCAGATTAAAACCACAATGAGATATCACCTCACACCAGTGAGGATGGCCAACATCCAAAACACAAACAACAACAAATGTTGGCGAGGATGTGGAGAAAAGGGAACCCTCCTACACTGCTGGTGGGACTGCAAATTAGTTCAACCATTGTGGAAAGCAGTATGGAGGTTCCTCAAAAAACTCAAAATAGAAATACCATTTGACCCAGGAATTCCACTCCTAGGAATTTACCCTAAGAATGCAGCAACCCAATTTGAAAAGGACAGATGCACCCCTATGTTTATTGCAGCACTATTTACAATAGCCAAGAAATGGAAGCAACCTAAGTGTCCATCAGTAGATGAATGGATAAAGAAGATGTGGTACATATACACAATGGAATATTATTCAGCCATAAGAAGAAAACAAATCCTACCATTTGCAACAACATGGATGGAGCTAGAGGGTATTATGCTCAGTGAAATAAGCCAAGCCGAAAAAGACAAGTATCAAATGATTTCACTCATATGTGGAGTATAAAACAAAGAAAAAAACTGAAGGAACAAAACAGCAGCAGACTCACAGAACCCAAGAACGGACTAATAGTTACCAAAGGGAAAGGGACTGGGGAAAATGGGTGGGAAGGGAGGGATAAGAGGGAAAAAGGGGCATTACGACTAGCAGATGTAATGTTGGGGGGGCACGGGGAGGGCAGTACAACTCAGAGAAGACAAGTAGTGATTCTATAGCATCTCACTACGCTGATGGACAGTGACTGTAATGGGGTTGGTGGGGGGGACCTGATGAAGGGGTAGTTTAATAATCGTAATATTGCACATGTAATTGTAAATTAATGATAATAAAATAAATTATATTAAAAAAAAAATCAAAAAAAAGAAAAAAAAATAAATTCAAACTTCTTTGGGAAAAAAAAATAAAATAAAATAAAGGGACAAGGGCCCAACAGCTGAACCAAATTATCCCAGCACACTCAGACCAGTAGGCTGGGAATCTTGAGGAATTTCAGGGCCCCTAACCGCCTGCCGGGTAAAGCAGCCCTGAAGCCCCTCACGGAGATAACCAGCCTGCTACACCCCCGGCCGGTGCTGCAAACGGACCGGCTGACCCACCAGAGCTGCAGAGCAGCCACGCACCAGCAACCGCATAGAGTCTCCTCCCAGCGCATAGCTAACCAGATGGGCAACGGAAGCTGGAGCATGGTCCAGAAGGGGAGAAGGGGCCTGACCTTGCAGAATAACATACCTGGTGTGGCTGACATGCCCCCGTAGTGCTCTAGGACAGCCTGACGGCGGCCGTACACATGGCAGCTAAGGGGATTATCCCAGAGACTGCCACCCAGTGTGCGGGTAACCGGCACAGGCTGTGGAACCTGGAGCAATGTACAGAGGGCACGAAGGGGCCCAACCTTGCAGTAGAATGCACCGGGCATGGCGGCCATGCCCCCGCAGTGCTCTACCCTAGCCTGAGGGTGGCCTGGCCTACGGCAACTCACGGGAATATCCCAGAGACTGCCTCCCGGTGTGCGGGTAACCAACACAGGCTACGGAAGCCAGGGCAAGGTTCAGAAGGGGCGAAAGGCCAGACCTTGCAGTAGAACACACCTGGCATGGCTGCAACCCACGGCAGTACTCTAGGCTAGCCTGAGGGCGGTCTTGCCCATGGTAGCTCAGTGTGGTATCCCAGAGATTGCCTCCCAGTGTGCAGGTAACTGGCACAGGCTGCAGAGAAAGGCAAGGCAAACAACAAGCAGAAAGGGACTTTGTTCTCCCAACTGAAACACGTGCAACCTGCCTGCAACCACTTCTATTGCCATGAAAAGACAGTAGAGAATGATACAGTCAAAAATCACTCAGACAACTTCCAGACAGAGAGCCTAGTGGGATACATTTAACCAATCTTCCTGAAAAAGAATTCAAAATAAAAGTCATAACCATGCTGACGGACCTAGAAAGAAATATGGAAGAGCTAAGGGATGAAGTCAGGAGGGAAATTACAGAAATGAAACAATCAATTGATGGACTTAAGAGCAGACTGGATGAGGTGCAAGAGAGTGTTAATGGACTAGAAATCAGGGAACAGGAATACAGAGAAGCTGAGACAGACACAGAAAAAAGGATCTCTAAGAACAAAAGAATATTAAGAGAACTGTGGGACCAATCGAAACGGAACAATATTTGCATTATAGGGGTACCAGAAGAAAAGGAGAGAGAAAAAGGGATAGAAAATGTCTTTGAAGAAATAATTGCCAAAAACTTCCCCAAGCTAGGGAATGAAATATCAGACCATGGAAGCCCACAGATCTCCCAACACAAGGGACCCAAGAAAGACAACACCAAGACATATAATAATTAAAATGGCAAAGATCAAAGACAGGGACAGAGTATTAAAGGAAGACAGAGAGAGAAAAAAGATCACCTAAAAAGGAAAACCCATCAGGCTATCATCAGACTTCTCAACAGAAACCTTACAGGCCAGAAGAGAATGGCATGATATATTTAATACAATGAAACAGAAGGACCTTCAACCAAGAGTACTGTATCCAGCATGATTATCATTTAAAATTGAGGGAGGGATTAAACAATTCCAACACAAGCAAAACTTGAGAGAATTTGCCTACCACAAACCACCTCTACAGGATATTTTAAAGGGACTGCTCTAGACAGAAACACTGCTAAAGCTAAATAGGTATCACCAGAGAAAAAATCACAGCAAAAAAAACAGACCATCCAAATATGGACTAAAGGCAAAAAATTAAATCAATTATCCACAAAAACAGTAAATGGAAACACAAAAGAGTACAGAATAAAACACCTAAAACATAAAGAATAGAGGAGGAAGAATAAGAAGGGAGAGAAATAAAGAATCACCAGACAGTGTTTATAATAGATTAATAAGAGACTTAAGTTAGATTGTTAGATACTAAAGAAGCTAGCCTTGAACCTTTGATAACCACGAATACAAAGCATGCAATAGCAGTAAGTATATATCCATCGATAATCACCCTAATAGTAAATGGACTGAATGCACCAATCAAAAGACACAGAGTTACTGAATGGATAAAAAAGCAAGACCCATCTATATGCTGCTTACAAGAGACTCACCTCAAACCCAAAGACATACACAGACTAAAAGTGAAGGGATGGAAAAAGATATTTCATGCAAACAACAGGGAGAAAAAAGCAGGGGTTGCAGAACATGTATCAGGCAAAACAGACTTCAAAACAAAGAAAGTAGTAAGAGATAAAGAAGGACATGACATAATGATAAATGGGTCAGTCCAACAAGAGGATATAACCGTTATAAATATATATGCACACAACACAGGAGCACTGACATATGTGAAACAAATACTAACAGAATTAAAGGAGGAAACAGAATGCAATGCACTCATTATAGGAGACTTCAACACACCACTCCCTCCAAAGGATAGATCAACCAGACAGAAATTAAGTAAAGACACAGAGGCACAGAACAACACCAGAACAGATGGACCTAACAGACATCTACAGAACTATATACCCAAAAGCAGCAGGATACACATTCTTCTCAAATGCACATGGAACATTTTCCAGAATAGACCACATACTAGGCCACAAAAAGACCCTCAGTAAGTTCAAAAAGACTGAAATTCTACCAACCAACTTCTCAGATCACAAAGGTATAAAACTGGAAATAAACTGTACAAAGATAACAAAAAGGCTCACAAACACATGGAGACTTAACAACATGCTCCTAAATAATCACTGGATCAACCACCATATTAAAACAGAGATCAAGCAATACAAGGAGACAAATAACAACACCACCACAAAGCCCCAACGTCTGTGGGATGCAGCAAAGGCAGTTCTAAGAGGTAAGTATATTGCAATCCAGGCCTATTTAAAGAACGAAGAACAATTCCAAATGAATAGTCTGAAATCACAATTATCGAACTTGGAAAAAGAAGAACAAATGATGTCCAAAGTCACCAGGAGGGACATAATAAACATCAGAGCAGAAATAAATAAAATTGAGAAGATTAAAAAAATAGAAAAAAAAATCAATGAAACCAAGAGCTGGTTCTTTGAAAATATAAACAAAATAGAAAAACCCCTAACCAAACTAATTAAGAGAAAAAGAGAATCTACACACATAAACAGAATCAGAAATGAGAAAGGAAAAATCACAATGGACCCAACAGAAAATCAAAGAATTATTAGAGAATACTATGAAAATCTATATGCTAAGAAGCTGGAAAACCTAGAAGAAATGGACAACTTCTTAGAAAAATACAACCTTTCAAGACTGACCAAGCAAGAAACAATATCTAAACAGACCAATTACCAGAAATGAAACTGAATCGGTAATCAAAAAACTACCCAAGAACAAAACCAGGAGGCCAGATGGATTCACCGCTGAATTTTATCTGGCATGTAGAGAAGACATAATACCCATTCTCCTAAAAGTTTTCCAAAAAATAGAAGAGGAGGGAATACTTCCAAACTCATTCTATGAAGCCAGCAGCACTCTAATACCAAAACTGGGCAAAGACCTCATCAAAAAAGAAAATTACAGACCAATATTCCTGATGAACATAGATGCAAAAATACTCAACAAAATATTAGCAAACCGAATTCAAAAAATACATCGAGAGGATCATACACCATGATCAAGTGGGATTCATCTCAGAGATGCAAGGATGGTACAACATTCGAAAATACATCAACATCATCCACCACATCAACAAAGAGAAGAAAAACCACATGATCATCTCCATAGATGCTGAAAAAGCATTCGACAAAATTCAACATCCATTCATGATAAAAACTCTCAACAAAATGGGTATAGAGGGCAAGTACCTCAACATAATAAAGGCCCTATATGACAAACCCACAGTCAAAATCGTACTTAACAGTGAGAAGCTGAAAGCTTTTCACCTAGCTTTTTCACCTAAGATACGGAACAAGATAGTGATGCCCACTCTCCCCACTGTTATTCAACATAGTACTGGAGGTCCTAGCCACGGCAATCAGACAAAACAAAGAAAAACAAGGCATCCAGATTGGTAAAGAAGAAGTCAAACTGTCACTATTCGCAGATGACATGATATTGTACATCAAAAACCGTAAAGATTCTACTCCAAAACTACTAGAACTAATATCTGAATTCAGCAAAGTTGCAGGATACAAAACTAATACACAGAAATCTGTTGCTTTCCCATACTCTTAACGATGAGCTCACAGAAAGAGAAATCAGGAAAACAATTCCATTCACAATTGCACCAAAAAGAATCAAATACCTAGGAATATATCTAAAAAAGGAAGTGAAAGACCTATATGCTGAAAACTACAAGACACTCCTAAGAGAAATTAAAGAGGACACTAACAAATGGAAATTCATCCCATGCTCTTAGCTAGGAAGAATAAATATTGTCAAAATGGCTATACTACCTAAAGCAATCTACAGATTCAATGCAATTCCTATCAAAATACCAAGAGCATTTTTCAACGAACTAGAGAAAATCGTTCTAAAATTCATATGGAACCACAAAAGACCCCGAACATCGAAAGCAATCCTCAGAAGGAAGAATAAAGCATGGGGAATTATGTTCCCTGACTTCAAGCTCTACTACAAAGCCACAGTAATCAAGACAATTTGGTACTGGTACAAGAACAGACCCACAGACCAGTGGAACAGAATACTGAGTCCAGATATTAACCCAAACATACACAGTCAATTAATATATGATAAAGGAGCCACGGATATACAATGAGGAAATGATAGCCTCTTCAACAGCTGGTGTTGGCAAAACTGGACAGCTATATGTAAGAGAATGAAACTGTAATACTGTCTAACCCCATATACAAAAGTAAATTCAAAATGGATCAAAGACCTGAATGTAAGTCATGAAACCATAAAACTCTTAGAAACATAGGCAAAAATCTCTTGGATATAAACATGAGCAACTTCTTCATGAACATAGCTCCCCAGGTAAGGGAAACAAGAGCAAAAAGGAACAAGTGGGACTATATCAAGCTGAAATGTTTCTGTACAGCAAAGGACACCATCAGTAGAACAAAAAGACATCCTATACTATGGGAGAATACATTCATAAATGACATATCTGATAAGGGGTTGACATCCAAAATATATAAAGAGCTCACGCACCTAAACAAACAAACAGTAAATAAGCCAATTAAAAAATGGGCAGAGGATCTGAACAGATACTTCTCCAAAGAAGAAATTCAGATGGCCAACAGGCACATGAAAAGATGCTCCACATCACTAATCATCAGAGAAATGCAGATTAAAACCACAATGAGATATCACCTCACACCAGTAAGGATGGCCACCATCCAAAAGACAAACAACAACAAGTGTTTGTGAGGAAGTGGAGAAAGGGGAACTCTCCTACACTGCTGGTGGGAATGTAAATTAGTTCAACCATTGTGGAAAGCAGTATGGAGGTTCCTCAAATAATTCAAAATAGAGATATCAGTTGACCCAGGAATTCCACTCCTAGGAATTTACCCTAAGAATGCAGCAGCTGAGTTTGAAAAAGACATATGCACCCCTATGTTTATCACAGCACTATTTACAATAGCCAAGAAATGGTAGCAACCTAAGTGCCCATCAGTAGGTGAATGGATAAAGAAGATGTGGTACATATGCACAATGGAATGTTATTCAGCCATAAGAAGAAAACAAATCCTACTATTTGCAACAACTTGGATTGAGCTAGAGGGTATTATGCTCAGTGAAATAAGCCAGGCGGAAAAAGACAAGTATCAAATGATTTCACTCTTAAGTGAAGTGTAACAGCAAAAAAAAAGTTGAAGGAACAAAACAGCAGCAGACTCACAGAAACCAAGAATGGACTAACAGTTACCAAAGGGAAAGGGACTGGGGAGGATGGTTGGGAAGGGAGGGATAAGGGGAAAAGGGGGCATTACAATTAGCACACATATTATGGGGGTGGGGGCACGGGAAAGGCAGTATAGCACAGAGAAGACAAGTAGTGATTCTATAGCATCTTACTACCCTGATGGACAGTCACTGTAATGGGGTATGCGGTGGGGACTTGATAATGGGGGGAATCTAGTAACCACAGTGATGCTCATATCAGTGTATATTAATGATACCAAAAAAAAAGAAAAGATTAGCAAGCTGAAGAAAAAATTTATGAAAATGATAATCTAAAAATGGATCCAAGGACTTCAGTGTATGCTACTAAAAGGTGGCATTCTAATTCTGTGTTAGCAAAGAACTACTTAGTAAATGGTGTTAAAAACTAATGATTGACACCAAATGAATTTTGATCCCTACTTAATTTTATGTCTAAATAAGTTCCAAATGAAGCAAAGATATCCATTCATAATATTGTTAAATATACTATAAATAAACTCAAATTAAAAACATGAAATATCCTCTTTGTACAATGTAGTGAAAAGTTTCACTTTTTTTGAAGTTAGAGTATACAAAGTGGCAATTCTGATGACTCAAGGTTGGTCAAACATAATTCAATTAGTATTATCCACACAGTTCATTTCGTTTTTAGTTCTCATGTCATAATACCTGCATCTGTGCTCACTTGACAATTTACCTATTGTCTGTGAGCTTCTGGTCAGTTTCTCATCCCATTATCACCTTTCTGCTACTCTCACTTTGAAATATCTGCCAAATTTTCTCAAGTAACAACCAGACATCTCTTATGAGCAGCAAAAAGGCTGAAATATTGTGCCACTCATTCATTTCCCAAATAGTTATCAAGTACCCAGACATTACTGACCTGAAACAAGACCGTCACAGCTCAATTTCACAGAGCTTACAATCTCAAGAAGATGACAACTAAACAACTGATTAAAATGAAATAAAGAAAGGCAGAATAGAAGAAATGCAAAATGATATGGGAAGACAGCAAGGAGACCCAAACTGCTCCAGGGCATAGCAAAGGTCTCCCTTTCAAGTTGAGTCCTAAAAGATGAGTAGACATTAGTTAGGTGTAATAGAAGTGCACAACTAAGGACAGAAGGATAGGTACAGAAAGTTCTAGGTAGCAAGAAGCACTGAGAAGCTCAAAAGCTAACCAAAAATATGATCATCCAAAGCCTTAGAGGACATTTTAAGGAATTTTAACATCATCTCATAAAGAGAAGAGCGACATGATCAATCATACATCCATATCTCCAGTTATCACTTAGGCTGTAGCATGAAGAATGAATTGAAACGTCAGAAGTAGGGAGCCCAAAAAAGAAGCAGTTATACAATAATCTAGGCTAGAGATACTGGTAATTTGAACTAAGACTAAGAGAAACGAGTGAGTGAAAGTAGATAGCTATGAAAGAGTGCCTAGAAGTGACAACACTTAGCTACAGGTTGGATGAAGTGAAAGTGTAGAATCCCCTTTTCAAGCTTAAACCACTGGATATATGATGGCATTGAGCTAAGGAACATATAAAGCAACACAAATTTGGGTAAGGAAGACTGAGTTTTGAACATGTTGATTTTATAGTCCTAGGGAACATCTAATAGTGGTTATGTTGAAGAGGTGACTATATGGATCTAAAACTCTGGACTAAGCTAAGGTTTCAGAAGTGCTAACAATAGACACTAGAAAACAGGGCAATTAGCAAAGTCAGAGAAGAGTAATTACTGTAAAAGAGCCCAGAATTAAAGGAAATGCTACAACAGTAGTAGCAGAGATAAGGAAAATGGCGGGAGAGGCCAGGAGAGAGAGGACAAATGGAACGTAAATGTTAAGTTACTAGATCAAAATAAAGGTTAGGGGGACTTGCCTCATCTTGGGTTTTTTAGAGACCTTTTAAAGGCTGTGAATACTGGTTGCATAAAGAACTAAGATCTGAGATTATTTGCTCCTCACAGAAAAAGCAACAACTGCTGTCTGCCACTGTAGGGTGACTTTTAAAAGGGTCCCCTCCAGACCCAGTAATTCCACTCCCGGAATTTACCCGAAGAAAATGAAATCGCTGATTCAAAAAGATACACACACCCCTATGTTTATCGCTGCACTATTTGCAATAGCCAAGGTACAGAAGCAACCTAAGGGTCCATCAATAGATGAATGGATAAAGAAGATGTGGCACACATACACAATGGAGTATTATTCAGCTACAAGATGAAAAGAAATCTTGCCATTTGCAACATCTATGTAGAGGGTATTATACTCAGTGAAATAAGCCAGGTGGAGCAAGACAAATACCATGACTTCACTTATTTGTGGAATATAAAAATAAATAAAAAAACAGCAGACTCACAGACACTAAGAAGTGACTAGTGGTTACCAAGGGGAAGGGGTTGCATTACCAGGTGCAGGGGTGAGGGGGAAAGGGATAAAGGGGAACAATAATAGCAATCACAGGGACTGTTGAACCACTGTGATGTACATTTGAAACCAACCTAAGATTGTATATTAATGGCACTTTAAAAAAAGGGGCCCTCCATACATGCATACTGAGACACACACATACTGAGCAGTATTTCTTATATGTGCATTTTTAAACCTTACCCATCCATTGACTCACCACTAAAAAATCTGAGCTGCATCAGAGAGCAGAACTCTAAAATATAAGGTGCTTGTCTGCATCTCAAACTGGTCATCTTTTCGAATACCTACCCACATTTTCTCAGAGATATGCCTATTCTCTCCATCTGAAACCATAAAATTACATATAAATCCTCCTTTCTTGCTACATATTTGATAATCATGATGTCCTCTCATATATTTCCTCTCAAAATCTTTTCCCTTCTTTGTCTGGGAGCACCACCAATTCATCACTAAAACAACTTCATTTTACTACAGTAGCCTCCAATATCCCTGTTTCTAAGTATTCCCTCAGCTGATCCAATACTACCATATTAATATTCCTAAAATACCAATTTGAATATATTATCACCCTACTAAAAAAACCTGTGCCTTGCTATAGCCCACAGAATGAATTCTGAACTCCTTATCCTGGCAAATGGAAGGCAGATTACAGCAGTCTTTCAACTGCCAAGCTGTCTCATCTTCCAACTTTGTACAAAAACACCAATCCCAGCCAAATGGCTCTATTCACATACCAGTGAACATGCCATGCACACTTCTGTTTCTGCAATCTTGCTCATACCATCCCCCACTGCCTAACAAGCCTGTCTCCATCATGTCCATTTGCCTAAATCCTACTCTTCCTTCAAAGCCCAGTTCATTTATTTGGCAAACCATCTCACAATACAAGGTAGGATTCTGGATAAAGGAGGTTTGAAAATACTAACACAGTTTGCACAATAGTTTAGAACTGGGGCTCTGAAATTAAACTATCTAAAGTTCTGAAACCTAGGTTTACTATTTTATATCCTTGGGCAAGTTATACTTAAGTTTCCTGAGCTTCCATACAGCACTTACAAAGGCTGACATCTAACTAAACTTTAAATAAGTGGTGAAAATTCAGTAAAAATACATATAAAAGGCTGACCACAGTTCTGTAAATGTTAATTATTTTTGTTGTTATTATTGATTCTGTCAAGAAGCTTATATTTTAGCTCAAGTTGCACCTAAGTACTCACTCATCAGCTCATGATCCATCTCAAAAAAACTTGACAGAACTAATTCTGATATTTTCATTATCTTTAAAGGAGAAAACTGAAAAATTCTGAATATTTATTACCACAAGATATAAAGTTCATCAATGATACAACCAGAAAATGAACCCATCTTGAAAATCAGAAACCCATCAGAAAATGAAAGACATGATGCTTTCCTAAAAACTACTCTACGTCAAACCAAAGTGGCTCTGAATTAAATAGTACCTAAAGAAAATGTATAGCCTTTCTATAAAAAAGTTAAGATGGGTAACTATTCAAATTTGCAATGTAGACAGATAATTAATTTCTTAATAAAAAGTACCGTTCATTTTATCCTCTAATCAATCATTGAGTGCAAGGCAAAGATCATCAAATGATGACTAAAATGATTCCTGCTCTGAAGGAATTAATATACTCAATTTAAATGGGAATTCATATAGATATATAGTTAATTTATATTAGCCATCTGTAGGACATTATGGAATAGAGATAATTTTGAAATAAAATAGTATTTGACAGGGCATCCTGCCTAAAGCAATCTACAGATTCAATGCAATCCCTATCAAAATACGTACAGCATTCTTCAATGAACTAGAGCAAATAGTTCTAAAATTCATATGGAACCACAAAAGACCCCGAATAGCCAAAGCAATCCTGAGAAGGAAGAATAAAGCAGGGGGAATTACGCTCCCTGACTTCAAGCTCTACTACAAAGCCACAGTAATCAAGACAATTTGGTACTGGTACAAGAACAGACCCATAGACCAGTGGTAGAGAGCCCAGATATAAACCCAAGCATATATGGTCAATTAATATATGATACAGGAGCCATGGATATACAATGGGGAAATGACAGCCTCTTCAACAGCTGGTGTTGGCAAAACTGGACAGCTACATGTAAGAGAATGAAACTGGATTACTGTCTAACCCCATACACAAAAGTAAACTCAAAATGGATTAAAGACCTGAATGTAGGTCTTGAAACCATAAAACTCTTAGAAAGAAACATAGGCAAAAATCTCTTGGACATAAACATGAGCAACTTCTTCATGAACATATCTCCAAGGAAAGGGAAACAAAAGCAAAAATGAACAAATGGGACTATATCAAAGTAAAAAGCTTCTGTACAGCAAAGGACACCATCAGTAGAACAAAAAGACATCCTACACTATGGGAGAATATATTCATAAGTGACATATCCAATAAGGGGTTGACATCCAAATTATATAAAGAGCACATCCACCTCAACAAACAAAAAGCAAATATGCCAATTAAAAAATGGGCAGAGGGACTGAACAGACACTTCTCCAAAGAAGAAATTCAGGTGGCCAACAGGCACATGAAAAGATGCTCCACAGCACTAGTCATCAGGGAAATGCAAATTAAAACCATAATGAGGTATCATCTCACATCAGTTAAGATGGCCACCATCCAAAAGACAAACAACAACAAATGTTGGCAAGGATGTGGAGAAAGGGGAACCATCCTACACTGCTGGTGGGAATATAAATTAGTTCAACCATTGTGGAAAGCAGTATGGAGGTTCCTCAAAAACTAAAAATAGAAATACCATTTGACCCAGGAATTCCACTCCTAGGAATTTACCCTAAGAATGCAGTAGCCCAGTTTGAAAAAGACATATGCACCCCTATGTTTTTTGTAGCTCTATTTACAATAGCCAAGAACTGGAAGCAACCTAAGTGTCCAGCAGTAGATGAATGGATCAAGAAGATGTGGTACATATACACAATGGAATATTACTCAGCCATAAGAAGAAAACAAATCCTACCATTTGCAACAACATGGATGCAGCTACAGAGTATTATGCTCAGTGAAATAAGCCAGGCAGACCAAAACAACTATCAAATTATTTCACTCATCTGTGGAGTCTAAGACCAAAGAAAAAACTGAAGGAACAAAACAGCAGCAGACTCACAGAACCCAAGAAGGGACTAACAGTTACCAAAGGAAAGGGACTGGGGAAGAGAGGTGGGAAGGGAGGGATAAGGGGAAAAAAGGGCTATTACAATTAGCACACATACTGTAGTGGGGGTGGGGGTGGGGTGGGGGGATAAGGGGAAGGCAGTATAACACAGAGAAGACAAGCAGTGATTCTACAGCATCTTACTACCCTGATGGACAGTGACTGCAATGGGGTATGTAGTAGGGACTTGATAATAGGGGGAGTCTAGTAACCATAATGTTGCTCATGTAATTGTATATTAATAATAGCAAAATAAAAAAATAAAAAATAGTATTTGACACAGTATACATTTATATATACATTACACATTTACACTGTATAAATGTATATACAATATACACTTACTATATTTTAAAAATTGGTAGGGTCTTTTTATTTTTGGCCCATGTTAACAAAATTGCAATAGTTACCAATTGTAAGTGGACTACTACTATCAATCTTTAACTATAAGCATTATATAAGCTGCTTCCAAAATTCAAACTATGATGAATTAAAATTCAAGAAAAGTGCTTGCCATAAAATTCTAGTCATACCAATGAATTTATAGTATTTACTTTGATACCAAAATCAAAATAGATTGCCAAATTTTAATCTAGATAAAAAAGAGTAGCAATTTATTTTGGACACCCCAACCCAGAAATTAATTCATCATTTATTTAGAAATAATTTGGCATCATTCTTTATCCCCCAAAGAAACCCAGGCAGGGATCACTGATTGATATAAAACCATTAGGTAAAATATAGTTGGACAACTGGATATATTCATACAGCATACCCCACAGATTATAAATTAAATGCAAATTGAAAAATGAACTATTACAGTCATGAAAATGGTCACCTCAACCAAATGATCAAATACAGCAGTATTACTAATAGTACAACCTGAATAGTATGTGCCTCCTAATGGGATGTAATCTGAAGTACACCTATGAAATATTCTTACTAAAACTACTTAATCTGAATTTAACCATGCCTTTAAACCTAATTTCCAGTTTACAATAAATATAAAAGATCAAGTACCACCACAATAAAACAAGTGTTCAAAAATCATGAATACAGGAAAATCTACAAGATAACAGGTATTTTCACTTAACGGTTCTGTAATATCTTACAACATTGATAGATAGTGATGGCACTAGAGGGGGTGAAGATTTAATAATATGGGTAACTGTTGAACTACTGTGTTGTATATTAGAAACCCACATAAGATTGTATATGAATGATACTTTAATAAAAAAAGAAATATTGTACACTGGTATCCTGAAAAAGTATATGAAAACAAGTGAATGGTATTGTTCTAAATCAAAATAAACTAAGCAAATGTAGTGTATTTGGGGTACAATGGGGGAATTGGAGTTAACTGGAAGAGCTTATATATGGACTGCTTATATGATTATTTCCTTAAGTGTTTTAATGTTATTGTGATTATGTAATTACTTTTAGGAAATTAAGGCTTAAATATTTATGAATGAAATATCATGATATCTACAATTTACTTTCAAATGATTCAGTACATATATATATATATGATTAAAATATTAGCAACTACAGAAAATAGGAGGAAAATCTACACAGGACCATTGTATTACTATTCCAGTTTTTCTGTATGCTTAACATTTTTTATAATAAAAACTGAGGAAAAAGAAATAACTTGGAAAAATTGTTAAAGCTGATATTTACTTTCTTCTTCCTGTTTATTACAGTCTTAAAGGGAAAAAATTAACTGCAGCATATAGTTAGGCTCAGATACTGACAAGGAGGAGTTGATGCAAAGTAGCTATGCAACTCTGAGCAAGCTAGGAAAAGTTCAGTTTAAAACTAGAAATACTGAGATAATACCACGACAAGAACAGAGCAAGCACTCAATAAATAAATACCTTTTCTTTTCCCAACAAATTCAATTATTTTATTTCCTATGCTGATGTGGTTGCACACTGCCTTTATAAGTATATGTTTCTATTAGCTGTTATGAAGGGTTTTTTGTTTACTTACTCAGATTAATTACTTTTCTGATACTAAAGAGTTAACCTAATCCTTGGGCAGTGCTGATGGGATGTAAAATGGTACAACTGCTACGGAAAGTGGTTATGGAAAAGAGTACAGCAGCTCCTAAAGAAAATTAAAAATAGAATTAGCCATATGATCTAGCAATTCTACTTCTGGGTATATACCCAAAAGAACTGAAAGCAAAAACTCACACATATATTTGTACACCATTTTCATAGCAGCATTATTCTCAATAGCCAAAAATTTAGAAGAACCCAACTGTCCACCAAGGGATGAATGTGTAAACAAAATGTGGCCTGTACACACAACAGAATATTATTTAGCCTTAAAAAGGAAATTCTAATAATGCTGAAACATGGATGAACCTTCATGACATTATGCTAAGTGAAATAAGCCACAAAAAGACAAATATTTTATGATTCCACTCATATGAGAAACTTAAGAGCAGTCAAATTCACAAAGACAGATAGTAGAATGGTGGCTGCCAAGGTCTGGGGGTGGCAGGGAGGAGAAAAAGGGAGTGATTCTTTAATGGGTATGGAGTTTCAGTTTGAGAAGATGAAGAAACTTCTGGAGATGAATGTGATGATGATTGCACAACAATATGAAGAGACTTAATGCCAATGAACTACACACCTAAAAACTGCTAAATTATGTTTTTAACATAATTCAAAAAAATAATTTTTTAAAAGTTTAAACTGAAAAAATAGACAAGTACAGCTATTCCAGAAGGAGATACACCAAACTGTTAATAGTTTGGGAGTGGGGGAGAATTTTACTCTTTAAAGTACACATATGTTACTGAAATTTTATGTGCATGATTAATTGTGCAATGGAAAAAGTTTCAATCCCTAGTTGTTTTGGGGTGAAAAAATATATATTGGGAATGCTTTAAAATAGTAGAGTAAAAAATAAAAATAAGTGGAGAAGGAGAAAGGAAACATGAATTGTAAAGTGTTGATAACTGTTGAAGCAGAGTGATGGACAAAACTGGAATTGATTATACTGTTCTGGTTTCTTCTGAAATAATTAAAAATTTTCATGATAAAAAGATAATTTCAATCTACATTTCAAGAAAAAATAATGTGTACAACATGAAGTTAATGTAACTTCAAAAATGAAAATGTTTGAAGCTATAAAAATATTAGTTTAGCTGGTAAGAATGCACTTTTATTATTGACTTCCCTTTATCTCATACACACAAAAAAGTTTTATATAAGCTACAGTATTTCATCATAATTCTTTTTATTCTAACACAAATTAAGCATCATTATTTTTTCAATATCCTACTTTAAGTATTTATTCATAATTTTACAGTTCAATTTATTTGATGATGAAAAATTAATGACATTTACTATAACTTTAAACCTCTGAAATATAAAACCCTTTCAAAATTAGTATGATTATATCACCACACATACCATAAATTCCCAGAAACCAGGATACCAATGGGAAAACTATACAGGTTATCTTATCTATTATCTGAGTGAAACTAATGTCTCCAATGTTAGATGAGAAGAAATTAGTATGCCTTATGAATGCCTACAATACTCCAGGTTCATATAATTGTAATAACCACACTATGAAAAAGTTACCCCTATATAATCAGTAAGTACAGGTTCAAGAAGATTCAGTGACTTCACTAATGTCACACAAATAAGGATATGTCAAAATAAGGCTATATTTTAAGATATCTAAACAATAGAGAGAGAAAGAAACATAAATTTCATCTTTGATGTAATTAAGGAGATACTGTAACTATAACCTGAAATACAATGTATAAAGATAGAAAACTGGTGGTGCAATGGCAAATGACTTAGCATAATAGAAAAGGGTGAATATAAATCCCTATAAGATAAATAATCACGACAAGCAATCCTAGTTACTCTGTAGTACCCTAGAAAGGCTTAGAAACTTGAGGTGCTATAAGAGGAAACAGGGCTGAAACCCCCAACTCCTCCCTATACACACTCTCTCTCCTTAAGAGAATAAGAGGTGTGGCCTCCAGCAAAACTGAATCAGAGTGGCTCCATGCTCAGGGGTGTCCCACAAAAAACGGAAGATGTGAAATCTTAGTATGAAGACAGACCAACCAGACAGAAAATAATTAAGGAAAGAGAGGCACTGAACAATACATTAGATCAGATGATACAAGTAACAGACATCTACAGAACATTCCACCCAAAAGCAGCAGGACAAACATTTTTCTCAAGTGTACATGGAATGTTCCCCAAAATAGGTCACATACTAGGCCACAAGAAGAGCCTCGGTAAATTTAAAAAGATTTAAATTGTGTCAAGCAGCTTCTCGGACCACAATGGTATTAAACTAGAAATAACTTACACAAAGAAAACAAAAAACCCTACAAACACATGGAGGCTAAACAACATGCTTCTAAATAATCAATGGACCAATGACCAAATTAAAACAGAAATCAAGCAATACATGGCAACAAAAGAAAACAAAAATTTGATAGTCCACAATCTGTGGGATGCTGCAAAAGTGCTTCCAAAATGAAAGTACATAGCAATACAGGCCTATCTTAAGAAACAAGAACAACCCCAAATAAACAATCTAAACACAAATTAAAGAAACTAGAAAAAGAACAAATGAAACCCAAAATTAGTAGAAGGAGGGACAAATTAAAGATTAGAGCAGAAATAAATAAAATAGAGAAGAACAAAATAGAAAAAAAAAATCAGTGAAACCAAGAGCTGGTTCTTTGAGAAAATAAACAATATAGCCAAACCCATAGCTAGACTTATAAAGAAAAAAAGATAAAAAGATAATGTAAACAAATAAAATCAGAAATGAGAAGGAATGGTCACAATGGATACCACAGAAATAGAAAGACTTATTAGAGAGTACAATGAAAAATTATATGCCAATAAATTGGACAACTTGGAAGAAATGGACAAATTCCTAGAAAAATACAACCTTCCAGTAATGATCCAGAAAGAAAAAGAAAATCTGACCTGACCAATTACAATAAAATTGAACTGATAATCAAAAAATTCCCAAAAAACAAAAATTCATGTCCAGATGGCTTCACAGCTGAGTTCTACCAAATATTCAGAGAAGAGCTAATACCCATATTTCCTAAGGTAGTCCAAAAAAGTAGAGGAGAGAGAATACTTTCAAACTCATTCTATGAGGCCAGCATCACTCTAATAGTAAAACCAGAAAAAAAAAGAAAATTATAGACCAGTATCCCTGAAGAACATGGATTCAAAAATCCTCAACAGTTATCAACAAACTGAATTCAAAAATTCGTCAAGAGGATCATCTATGGTGGCCAAGCAGGATTTATTCCAGGGATGCAAGGCTGGTATACTATTCATGAATCAAACAATATCATACACCACATTAACAAAAAGAAGAACAAAAACCACACAATCATCTCAATAGATGCTGAAAAAGCATTTAACAAAATTCAAGATCCGTTCATGATAAAAACTCAACAAAATGGTTATAGAAGATATGTACCTCAATGTAATAAATGCCATACACAACAAACCCAACCACAGCTAAATCATATTTAATTGTGAAAAGCTTACTTTTCATCTAAGATCAGGAACATGACAGGAATACCCACTCCATCACTTTTATTCAACATAGTACTGGAGGTCCTAACCATGGCAATCAGACAACACAAAGAGATAAAAGGCATCCAAATTGGTAAGGAAGAAGTTAAACTGTCACTATTTGCAGATGACTTGATATTATTACATAGAAAACTCTAAAGACTCCACCAAAAACTATTAGAACTAATAATTGGATTCAGCAAAGTTGCAGGATACAAAATCAGTACACAGAAATCTGTTGCATTCCTATAAACTAACAATTAACTGGCAGAAAGAGAAATCAGTAAAACAATTCCATTTATAATTGTATCAAAAAGAATAAAATACCTAAGAATAAACCTAACTAGGGAGGTGAAAGACCTGTATTTTTTAAAACTATTAACTCATGAGAAAAATTAAAGAAGATACCAAAAATGGAAATCTATCCCAGGCTCATGGATAGGAAGAATTAATATTGTGAAAATGACCATCCTGCTCAAAGCAATTTACAGATTCAATGCAATCCCTATCAAAATACCAACAAGCTTTCTTCAATGAAGTAGAACAAATAGTTCTAAAATTCATATGGAACCACAAAAGACCCTGAATAGTCAAAGCAATCCTGAGAAAGAAGAACAAAGCTGGGGGATTAAAATCTCTGACATCAAGCTACACTACAAAGCTACGGTAATCAAAATAGTATGGTGCTGGCACAAGAAGAGACCCATAGATCAATGTAACACAACAGACAGCCCAGATATAAATACATGCATATATGGTCAATTAATAAATGATAAAGGAGCCATGAATATACAATGGGGAACAGACAGCATCTTCAATAGACAGCTGGTATTGGAAAAACTGGACAGCTACATGTAAGAGAATGAAACCGGATTACTGTCTAACTCCATACACAAAAGTAAACTCGAAATGGATCAAAGATCTGAATGTAAGATATGAAACCATAAAACTCTTATAAGAAAACATAGGCAAAAATCTCTTGAACATAAGCTGAACAATTTCTCCTCAACACATCTCCTCCAGCAAGGGAAACAAAATAAAAAATGAACAAGTGGGACTACATCAAACTAAAAAGCTTCTGTACAGCAAAGGATACCATTAGTGTAACAAAAAGGCAACCTACAGTATAGGAGGTTATATTTGTAAATGATTCATCTGATAATTTACAAAGTACTCATATGTCTCAACACACAAAAAAACCAATAACTTGATTAAAAAATTGGCAGAGGATGTGAACAGACATTTCTCCAAAGAAATACAGATGACCAACAGGCACATGAAAAGATGTTCCATATGGCTAATCATCAGGGAAATGCACATCAAAACCACATTGAGGTATCACCTCACACAACTTAGAATGGTCACTATCCAAAAGACAAGAAATAACAAGTGTTGGCGAGGATGTGGAGAAATGGAAACCATCCTACACTGTTGGTGGAAATGTCAATTGGTGCAACCGCTGTGCAAAGCAGTATGGAGGTTCCTCAAAAAACTAAAAATAGGAATACCATTTGACCTAGTAATTCCATTTCTAGGAATTTACCTTATGAAAAAAAAATTTATGATTTAAAAAGATATATGCACCCCTATGTTTACTGCTGCATTATTTACAAGAGCCAAGTTATGTAAGCAACCTAAATGTCCATGAATAGATGAATGGTTAAAGAAGATGATGTGGTACATATACACAACAGTATATTATTTTTCATTAAAAAAAAAGAGAAATGCTGCCATTTGCAACAACATGGATGGATCCTGAGGGTATTATGCTCAGTGGAATAAGCCAGGTGGAGAAAGATAATACCTTATGATTTCACTTATTTATGGAATATAAAAACACAGCAAAGCAGAATACACAAAACAGAAGTAGACCCACAGACACTGAGAAGTGACTAGTAGTTACTATGGGGAGGGGTTGGGATGGGTAGGCAGGGAGTCTGAGGGGAATAAAGGGCACAAAAATTCTCAATCATAATGTAAGTTGGTCACATGGATGGTAGTACAACATGGAGAATATAGTCAACATCTCTCTACACCGATAGATAGTAACTGCACTAGAGGGGGGTGAACATTTAATAATATGGGTAACTACTGAACTACTGTATTGTATATTTGAAGCCAACATAAGACTGTATATCAATGATACTTAAATTAAAAAAAAAAAAACTATGGGACCCCTCATTAGTCACTAAGCCATGCTCATGCATGCCCAGTGAGCTTCCAATCAGCTATAGAACTTTTTTTCTTGAATATGAATCAACTGTTAAGAAACACACAGATCTAAAGAAAGTCTCCAACAAAAAGACCAAAATAAACAAAAAAAGTTAGAGGAACTAAAACATGCAAGGAACAGAACATGTCAGAGGATCTATAATTAATATCCTTGAAGAGATAACCAAAAATGCAGCACCCATGAAACAGGAACAAGATGCTACAATACAGGAACAAAGAATAAAAACCCATAAAACTTTTTTTTTTTTAAGATAGCTGAAATTGTTCACTTCTGTCAGGGGCCAAGCTACTCGTGCTGCTTGACAAAGTCCAGGCTCGAGGATGCCTTCAGAAGATCTGGAAGCCTCCCAGCTGGCCCTTGTTATTTCCCGCTATATTATTAACTTTCCTACGCGCTTCATTACTTGGAGCTCTAACAAAAAGTACACCATAATTCTCAGAAATATAACAAGAATTTACCCCCCTTTTATTTTCAGTTTTACTCCAAATACTTAAGGCAGGTAAGCCAAAGCTCAAGGAAAGCTCACCCTACCTTTCCTGCTTACTCAGAAGAAACTCCCTCTTTAGAACCTATACAAGGTTGCCCCCCCTTTCTGCCCTAATATTACAGCAGAGGAGTTTTATAAGAAATTGCAGCATAAAGAGATATGGGAACCAGTACTGTGGGGAGGACCCCCTCCTGACTCACCAATTGCCCAGAAAAGTATTAGTAATAAGCTTCCTTTTCCCACTATAGAAGGACCCCCTAATGTAGCTGTAGAGATTTTGAGTAGAAAATGGTACTTTTCTAAAGGTAAACGTAGCATGGGAAAAATTAATTGATGGACTGTTTCCCAGTCCTATTTCATATACTAGGGTTCATGATCTATACATGAATAGGTAGTTTTTGATTAACAGAACAATGGTTAGTGCAGTTCAAGTTTTTTTTTATATATAGAAAAGAATTAAAAGAAATAGGCCTAGCTGGTGTTTGTTAAGTGAGAAACAAAAGGAAAGGTGTGTTAATCAGTAGAATACTTACTGGAGTAGAAATGGTTAGGGGGAGTTGATAAGTAATCAAGGACAGAACAAACAAGACCAAGACAGCCTTTAGGACCTAATTGCCCTTGCTATTGTTTCAATACCATGTAAGACGCAGCACCCCAGGACACTGGAGACAGCCGGAAATTGAGCTTAGAATTAGTTAATGGTTGTCTGTTAAGTTCCCTACTCAGAATTCTATTGATTGTTAACTTGTGTAAAATAAACGACTACTAGCCTTATGCTAGCAGATGCTTGCACCTTAGTCAGTGTGGGTGTCTTCTCATTCACCGACGCCGTCTCACTCCCCTTCGATACCTCACCCCAGCTGGAGCTGGACTCCGGGGCACACTTCAGGTAAAGAGTTGAAATCTCCCAGAGTAGAACAAAAGGTAAATTTTCAGAGATCAAATTTCACAGTATCCACAACAGAAGCCAGGCAATAAGGGAACCCCTCCAAACTTTCGAGGGAAAATTATTTCCTGCACAGAAATCTCTCATCAGCCAAACAGTCAAGTATGAGGATAAAAACAAAACTCCCCAAAATATATTTACCCTGCACTCTTTCACAGTAATAGTAGAGGAAACCAAAATGAAGGAATAAACAGAAAGGCAGGCATAGGATCCAGGAGAAAAGGGCTCAACAAAAGTGAAAGAAATTCCCAGAATGTCAGCTAAGGGAAGTTCCAAAATGACAGCTTTGTAGCAGGCCTAGAGGAAAAACAATCGAGGCTGAAGCAGGAAGGACAGCTACAGAAGGGATGATTACAGGAACAAATGGAACTGATAAGTTTATCTGACAGATTTGACCATGTGGAAAATTGTACTGAGAAGTATTTTATGGAGCTGCTGGAGGGCACAGAAAGACTTTACCAGACAAAGCTAAACAAATGAAAAAACAAGGCATAAAAGCAAAAGGTTACACAAAGAAATGCAATTTTAAGAAACTACCATCTCAGTAGTGACAAACACTTACTCATAATGATCAAAACTCGGAATACAAATTTAACCTGAAACTGTGGAATATTAGAAAGATGTGGGAAAATGCAGTTTGAAAAAAATCTTCAAACATCTATACTTTTAAAAAATCACTGACATTTACATACCTCGAATTATTCAATTCTAAGAAAAGACTCTATTTTCATTAGACTCAAATTCTATAACTACACTTGCAAGGCAAAAATTCAGTGAATGCTTTGGTTTTGTCTTGGGAAACTTCAACGGTCATTCTGAGAGAAAAAAATAATAAATGCTAAGTGAAAACACTAACGAAGTTAGATGATCTGTACAAGTTTCAGTGATTACTAGAATCAGTTAAGGCACTTTGTTATCCAATAATATGTTTGTTCCATTATTTGCTATAATTCTAAATGCTGTATACCTTCAGTACATGTCCACTTGTACCTTCCACATTTACCAATTTAATAATTTATTCAACCTTTCAGGAAAATGGGCTGTGAACTATGCAGATTACCTCTGTAAGCACCAAAACCTGGTTATGTTCTAGTTTTAAAAATCCAAAAAATGTTTTGTACTTTTTTCTTTTTATAGGAAATAAGTTTGATTTTTTTCTTGATGACTAAGGCTATCACGCAAGTCAACTACAGTTGATTAGATGGCCTCGGAGGTTTTAGGTGTGTAAGGCAAAAACCATCATACTAAATAGGCCTAGACTGGTATGCTTTTATAATTCTCCTGTTCATCACTCTTAACTTTGAAATCTAGTATCAACGAGCCTTCCTCTATCTGTACTGACCCACCTTTTAATTATTATGGGATTAAAAAAAGAGAAATCATCATGCTTTTGACTAGAATAACGTTTACTGAATGCCCTGCCAAGTCCTGTCATTCACACATTTTCATTTAATCCAAATGATTTGTTAGAATGTAGTCAATGTAAAAATTTAGCAGTTTAAACAAAAAAAACTTACTATGAATAAATACAGGAGCTTAACTACTTAATGGAGTTGGGGGACTGGATCTTTTGGATTTGTTTTTGTTTGTTTTTCTAGTAAAGGATCTATTTTCCTTGCATAGATGTATTGTTAATTTCCGGCTCTAATTCAGATTGTTCAATCAATGACAACTGAGAGTCACTGAAGTAACCTATGTGCTATCACATAAACTATCCAACTTAGAGTAACACTAAAAAGAGGTATATGTAAAACAACATACACTTGGTTATCCATCCACTAAGACTTTTTTTTACAAAAAGCCCAGAGAAATGAGAACTCTATTGCAAATTAGGACTTTTATATTTGCAATTATATCTATATTGAATATATGTATGTAATCTTGCTATCTTAATACAACTGTTGCTGAAGAATCTTAATTGATTAAAACAGAACCTCAATTCAGTTAAATCTGAACTTCAGGATATATTTCCCAAATTAAAAGGAAAGAGTTTCACCATTAAATTTACCATCAAGACAATGAAAAACAATCCTTTTCTTTGATTAATTTTCCTCAAGAAAAAAGCAGCATTTCTGTAAAAAAAAAATGAAATTCTTCAATATTGTTAAAATCTACTCACTATTCAAAAAAACCTGCACAGGTTATGGGAAAACACCTTCCCCACATTTTAATGAAAAGCTATCAATGCTTATTATATTCAGGTTTAATAATGTAAGCTGTAGCCATCAAAAGAATTCTAAATGTAATTTAAAAGACCAGAAAAAAATCCTCTTTAACAGCCATTTCACTTTAAGAGCCATTTCTATGCTCCAAATTTTAAGTTAGAATTGTTCAAGAAATTTATTTTCAGCATTCCAATACACCGACAATGTTACACTATTTTACTTCCTTAAAGAACTGAAAAGAACAAATACACTGTTTACATAACACAAGTTAAGACTGATACACAAGCTGCAAACGCAGAGACTCCAGGCACTTGTAACTTAAAATGTAACCATTAAAACAAAGTAGCCTTTTAAATAGTAACTACCTAAACTTCCAGACTAAAAGTAGTATAAATGCCATGCTCAAAAACCACTGTTCCAAGCAACACTTTCTCCAAAGCTGAGAGATCTTTACTATGTTACCATAGTACCTGATGGCTAGGCTTAAATGTCAAAGCTTTACTACAGGGAAAACATCAAGGAAGAAGTAAACGGTTACTGCACACCCTGCAACATTTTAAAATACTGTGAAAACAGCCGTTCTAATTCAAATATACAGAGAAATTTTCATTTGATCAATGATACCATTCGATGAGCAACGATAAAACAGCTTGACATTTCATTTTCCTAAAAAACAAATAAATATGCTTTAATACTGTGTATAAGTATCAATCTGTAATACGGATCGTTATGTGCTTGAAGCTTCTGATCACATAAAGATCTACATTTCAACGAGTCTCCAGGATGTACCACTCACTGTCAGATTATGTATCCATAGCTAACTAGAGAGCACCATCTACTTTAAAGAACTACTTTCTGAAAACTATATGACTAACCTACACACTAAAAGAAAACTGTCTAGCGGCGTCTGAAAAGGACGCTTAAAGAATTTGCCTTTTTCTGATGCTAAAACATTTTGCAGCCACTTGATCTGGCCAGAACACGTCAACGCTCTTGATTTTAGCATTTGCTGCAGGAAAAAGGAATATGGCTGCAAAATCTTTCTGAAGGGTGGTATTTGAACAGGACCACTCAAAACACTTCACAATACGGAGCGAGAGGAGGGTGGAGGGAGGGTACCTTATGAAACAGCACACGTCGGGCCCTGCACACTACCTCATTTCCCTAATACGGATGAAAAGCTCAGGCCTCTGGTAGCTTCCAGTTGACGCCAAAGATCTCCACACAGACACACACACAGACAGACACACACACACAGTTGACGCCAAAGATCTCCACACACACACACACACACACACACACACCCACCCACCCTTTTTTTGACAGGATTTTCTAGCGTTGGAGCCCGTCTCACAAATGAATTCGTGATAACGTCTAAACGGTCTAGTATCTTTTACAAGACCAACCCTTCCCGGTTCCGTTCCCTCCCATCTCCCTCGGTAGCCAAACACACCTAGGCGGGTCCTCTACACCAAGTTCTATAAATCCTGCAGTGCACTAACTGGGTGCCAGAAACGATATACAGAAAATAAGAGTTTCGGCCATTCCTCTCGCTGCAACCGAAATTGCAGGCTCCATTTCCTGTCCCCGCGGGGGCTGTAAAATCGCCCGCGGAGAACCAGACGCTTCCCGCCCCCTCCAGGCTGCGCACGCGGCCTCCGCACTCCCCCTGTCCGGGCCCCGCGGGCGCGAGGGAGTGGAGGGCACCAGGGCGCCCTCCCCACGCCTTCCCGCCGTCAGCACCCACCTCTCGCCAGCGGCTTCACCTCCCCGTTCTCTTCCCGGGCGGCCCCGCCGAGGCCGTGCCTCCGCCTTTCCTTCTCTCGCTTCTCCTTGGGTCTGCGCGGCTTGGCGCTGGCCGAGGCGGCGGCCGGCAGCTGGAGATGGTGAGGCTGAGCGTGCAGCAGCGCAGGAGGCACCAGCAGTTTGCGCGGCACTGGCTGCGGCGAGGAAGCGGAGGCCGAGGAGGGGATGGCCGTGCCAGCGGAGAAAGAGAAAGTGCCCCGAGCAGAGGAAGGTGAGGGGGCAGCAGACAGAGCGGCGAAGCTCCAAGATCCCGGGCTGCCATAGCTCTGAGGCGGCGGTGCCACGGGCGGCTGCAGCTGCCTGCTGCTCCCGCCGCTGCCTCCTTCCCCGTTCAGCCTGCGCGGCGTCTTCTTCTCCTCAGTCCGGACCTTCTTGGCGGACAGAGGACCCGGTGGGTCCCGGGAGGGAGGCTGCAGCTTGCCAAACGGTCCTTTCTCCGAGGCCACGGCGGCGGCCGCAGAGCCGCGCACTGGGTTCGGTGGCTCCGCCATTTTGCGCTCCTGTTGTATTTACTCTTCTCGGCTCCCGGGAGCAGGGCGGGGGCGGGCCCTCCGCGAGGGGCGGAGCGGCCGGGCATCGGCCTGGCCCTCCATTGGGCGAGCTACGCTGATGGATCCTTCTTCGAACCAATCAAAGTTGCAAATCTGAAGCCGGGGAGGCGGGATTTCCAAGCGGACTAACTTTGGAGGTCACAGGTCCGCGGGGCGCGGCTAGTGGCCGAGAGAGCTGCGAGGGGAGGGTCTTTCATTTGCCGGTGTGAACACGGTTGCCCCGTGAGTGTCCAGCAAGAACTCCCAAACCTGAACCCAAATCTGTTCCGGCCCAGGTCGTGCTCTTCTTTGACTTGATAACATCGTCCTGTATCATTTTCTCTTCTTTTTTCAATAGGGTCCCTAGAGGCCCTCCCTGACTTCGCGCTCGGAGAACCGAATTTCCGAGAGCTCATCACTGAGGCGATTTTGCCGGGAATTAAGTCCTTCCTTCTGTTACTCAGTAGTCGATTGAAGGGAAGAACTAAAAATCACGTTGTGTCCTGACAAGATACATTACTGTTGCTAAAATCGTCAACTATAAGGCTTTGTGGGTGATGTACTTCTGCAAACCTAGAAATTTCAGATTTGAAGGTAAGACTCTACCTGGAGAATTTTTCTTTAACTTTTGTGATTGGACGCTGAAAGATTTTAATCTTACTACGACTATTAGAACTCATATTAGCCTGCACGCTCCCCCCAAAAATCCGTTAACGATATTTACAGATGTTTCCAAATGATTTTTAAAGTGTTATTTTAACGTTTAGTTAGTACCCTGAGTGTTCGATGTTTTGTAAACGTATGCTTTGGTTTCTAGCTTAGGAAATAAGGAATTTGGGAAGATGGTTCACATTGCAACCAAAAAGAGGAGTAGAATTTTTATTTAACCCTTAAGATCTTACTTACATAGATCAAAAAGTCAAGGAATAGATGTAAAAATAAAAGTAGACAAATCAGGAGATGACCAGTGAGGGTATATTTTGAGTCCTAAAGAAGCCCCAAGTTGCCTATAACTTTATGGAAAACAGTTAAAAATAACTTTGAAGGATTACCAATTCTTGCAACCTCATGAAGAATTACTTATTTTGGTTTTCCTTTTTTGTTAATTGCTTTTATTTTAGACTCTTTTGGAGTCAAATTTTAATATTGATTTATAGAATTTTCTTAGGTGCCTAAACTTTTTAAAGTAATGAAGGTATTTACTTTTTTAAATACATGATGAAAGCAAATGAAAATTGTTGGAATTGACTGGCAGGTATCTTCATGTAAAGTAACCCTGGTGGAAGAGTGGATGGGGCTGGAAATCATCTGCTACAACTAGCTTTGAGACCTCAGTCAGAGGGTTTCTTTCATCTGTCAGAACCTCTGTCTTACTTGCTGAGTGAGTAAATTTGATTATGTGATCACTAAGGTCTTCTCTGGCTCCAAACTTATGCTGTATTCAAGAAGCTTCTCAAAATCTCACCAAAACTATTACAGTTAAAATATCTTCTTAATTGTTGACCCTCTAGATATAGAAAAGTGTTTCAAATAATTAGCGTAGTGGCCTGGTAACTTGCCCCATTTATTTTCTCATCCTCCGCACAGAAGTCTGGAAAATCTGACTTTGTAAGGACCCAGGTAAAGTGTACTCTCACCTGGGTGAATTTCTTATTCCTAATACTGTATTCTTTATACTGTTATACACTTTTACCAGGCCTGACCCTAAATTTGCAGAGCCTAGGCAAGAGTATGGCTGTGAAGGGTCAAATACCATATGTCTAAATATTTAAGGTACAAATCAAGATAACAAACTATTATAAAAAATATATTCTACTCTACTACCTTGACAAATCTACTTAAATAATTATCTGGAAGATCCATGTTTATTTTTTGTTTGTTTTCTTTCTCTTAGGCCATGCTTAAATTTAGAGTCCTCAGACTATACCAGTTCTCTTCCCATCCCACCTTCTTCACCCACCACACCAGAAGGGACCAGGCATGCAGGCACCCTAAATATCCCATCTTACGTTTACACCCTCAGCTCCTGCACATAGTGATGTGTAGTCGGCAGCTCTCACCACCCTTAGATCTAGCCAGTCTAAATGAGAATGCAGGCTCCAGACAGTCATGGCCACTTGACCTCGTGGATTCCTTGCCTTTTGCCGCAGGAGAAGGATCCTTACCAGATCTAAGGGCAATACTGTTATAAAACGTGAATAATTGTCTGTTTTCTCTCCCCTGTGGTCAGCCATTCCTTTATAACTAGATCATTCCTAACAACACTGAAATAGAGAATTCCCACCACCATCACCAATTCCTGTTGGCTTAATCTCTGCTCACACTGAAACCATCCACTTGTCTCCATCCGCCTTGTTGGCACCCCCTTTCAAGTACTACGCCCTCTCTCCTGGATGACTACACTAATCTTTTTTCTGGTTTCCTTATATTCTAGTTTTTTCAAATCTGTTTTCCATTCCACCAGAATGCTCTTTTCAAAACCTAGATCATGTCGCTTTCCTTGTTTCACACCTATTGATGGCTTCCATTGCTCTTAGGATAAAGAACAAAATCCTTAATATGACTTACAAGACCCAGCAGAATAGCTCTACCTGCAGATCTGAACAGGTGAAAGAGCACCAAGTTTATAGCATGAGATTTTATGTGGTTATGCCTCATATGGAGTGGTCAGGGCTATAAGAAAAACACTAACATAATCCTGTCCTCTAGGAAGAAAGGTCTCTTTGGATAATAGATAAAATAGTGACAGTAATAAGAGGGTCAGTTTTGATTCTTCAGTACCTGTCTTCAGAATCTTGGAATTAAGCAACTCTGAGTAAACTTCAGAAAGAGTTCTACTACTGGAACAGAACATAGTGTCTAAGGCTAGTCTCTTTGTATGTATCTGAAAACCTGCTATTATACGATTGGAGTAAAAAGCCTGTAGATCAACAAACACAGCATCCATCCACACTTAACCTGTTAAAAGAACTACTGGAATTAATCATAGAAAAGAAAACATATTAAGCTGCCTAACATTGCATATTGCCCTTTCTGTTGCAAATAAGATTCCTATCAAATTTGAAATCCCTACATACATAGGTAATATGAGAACCCACTAAACCATAGATTTTTCATTCATTTTTCTGATATTCGCCAATAATGGGCTCTGTAATAATTATGTAAATCCTTTATCTCACCCTGATTATAATCATTAAATTTAGTTTAAATTTAGGAAATAGAAAAGAACCTATTTGAGGTCCCAGAGTTGAGAAATACTATTCTGTTGTAAATAAAAGTATTGCATATAGAAATAAAGTAACTCTAGTTAATAAAAGGCAATTAATTTTTATATCAGGTTACAAGAAAAAAAATTAAAGTACCCTAATAGCATTTGTTTAGTCATAGAGTACACAAAATAAAATTTTTTTTAATCAAGTATGGATGTGGGGATAGTAGGAGAGAATTATCTGTTAAATTCAACTGCCACTATCAGTTCAACTGGCTATCTCAGAAACATTTCAGACTCATCATATTTGTTCCTCACAATATTTTACAGGATCCTCTTCTTCACAGACATTACTAAATGATGGAGGTCCTTTTTTTCCCCTCACATTATTCAAGGGCCTTTTTTTCCTTCATATTACTCTTTTTCCTGGCCAATCTCAAAAATGCCCATGACTTCAATATATTGGTTTTACAGTAACAGCTCACAAGTGTACATCTGTAAACCTGACTGCTCCCCTGTGTGTGTGATCTGACTACTCAGCATCTCTACAAAGATGTCAAAAGCACTTCAGACTCGGACATGTTTACCCGAACCTGTATTTCATTCAGGTTGCAATGTGTTTGCCCAGCTTCCCGTACTCTTAGGGATGGCAGTGATGCCATGGGAGTCTTTGAGTGAGGCTTTCAGGACACTTTAAGGTGTCGGGGGGTACTTAGCCTCTTTGCCCTTCTCTCTGTCTTTCCTGCCTGGATCGGGGTAAGGGTGAAAAAGGGTGGAAACGATCAAGACTGACAGCTTTCAGCCTATATTTTCTTTGTGAACATTTCAGATGAGTTGAATTCTCACCTCTTACCAGTAATATCATTTTACAACAAATAAGGCGTAGCACTTGTTCAACCCCAAGCCTTCTTTCCAGTTGAGTATGTACAAAAGTTCAGTGGAAGGAGAGTGAACTAAGGGAAAGTGAAGTTGAAAATTCTGAGTAAGGGAGCAGCCAGTGTTTAAAGGCATCATTGGAGAGATAGTAGCAGCCACAAAGCAGGAGGAAGGTAGAGAAAAAGGGACCAAGTTGAGTAAATAGAAACCATTTATAGATGTCTCTTCTGGGATTAAATTTTGCTTCCAGAATTTTTGTATGGAAGGACATCAGATCATTTTGATACCTATTTTAAGAAAGGAATAGGAAACTATAAAATGTATGATAGGAGCCTTATTTAATGTTGTAAATCCCTAAATAAAAAGAAAAGCATGTTTTGTAGTTCTAGGCAGTTCTGTGGAAAGAGGGAATTGTTTTAATTAAGAACTGTTATGTAGAGAGTAAAGTATATTAACCTGGAAACCTAGGTGTGCCAAAGGGTGTAAAGAAAAATGATAAACTCATAGAATGTCTGGATTGAAAACCCAACCCTGTACCCAATTTGTGAATTTTCTTTACCACATAACCCTTACTTCTTGAAGAGGAAAATACATCCAGAATGACTGTTCTCTGCTTCATGGTTTCTGCCACACTCTCAGACCATCACTGTGCATAGGGGGATAATATTTACGGGGCGCCTCATGTAAGCCATTTATGGACATTTCCCTTCATCGCATGCTTTGACAAGTCTTGCAAGGCATTTTCCAAAACTAAGCTGGAATTCCATGTTCATTCTGACTCTAAACCAGTTTCTAACTTCCTATCTTGCAAGAGGAAACAAAAGTCTAAAGCATCAAAATTTTAAATCCAAACATTAGAAAGACCTTTTTAGAAGTTTCAGTTAATTAAATTGTTATCTTCAGAAAATATACATGCATCGTTTCTTAGGGCACTGGTAGACAAAAGTGCTTTTATCTCACAGAAAAGAGTAGGCCAGGAGTATTTCTAGGGGAAGGAGTGAGAGTGTGAGAGGGTAGGGACAGACAGACCTATATAAACAGTGGCTTGATCTACAAGAGACACTATCATCCAGTGCCCAGAGAAAGTCAGGTAACCTGAACATCCTAAAGCAGGTCTAACAGAGTCCAAGGGGGGGTAACCCACAGTTAGAAGAGTCATTTTGTGCAAATACCACCCATGTCAAGAGAGCCAGGAAATTACAAAACTGACTGTCACAAAGTTATTATGTCACTATTTTAGTTTCACAGATTCTACTTTGAAAAGCTTGTCTGTATAATTTATGTATAGGGCTAGGAACTAACACATGTATCTTGCTTCAGATTCAAGTGCTGGCTCTTGTTGATTCCCCTCTGAGGCATAACTACTTATATACCATTTGATTGAACAATACACATATAATTAACAAAGCTAAACTAAAGAACCATCAAATAAATAGCCACTTTTCTAGTTAACTTTTAAATCTAACCCAAGCTATAAGTAAACCTTTTTACATTGTAATTCTGAGTTTTAGGATTTTAATCCTAGTCTTTTCCTCCTTCAGTCCTTGTATTTTGTTTCAATGAATGTTACTAAGTGCTAGACTAATGTCATGCAGAGTTTTACATCTGCTAGTGAAAGAGGACAGAAAAAGTAGGCGCAAGTCAGGTACCTGGAAACTGCCAATACCAAGGCATGAAACCTGGTGTCACGGTTAAGGTTTGCCAAATCCAACCTTGCCAACATAAATGGGCAAGTACAAGTGCCAGGCAAAGAGGACAAGCTTTCTATTTGTAAAGTTCTTGTAACTTTGGGTGGAGTTTGCCCTGAAGCCTTAATCTTGTCAACGGAGTTTACAAATAGTGCCAGTGTACCTTGCCTTGATCTAGGTCAAAAGTGTGAGTACTGTGGACATTCAGTGAACTTCTTCCCAGTGAACTGTCAGTACACAGGCATAGGTATGAGAGACACAGAGGCCTTTTAAATATTGTTTGATGGTGATGCCAAGTGAAGTGTTTCAATGATTATCATAAGAAAACAAGCATATGTGCCAATATAAACATCAGGAATGCAGTCATAATGTGTTGTACTTATAAATAAATGAGTTTGGGGATTAAATACTACTTCTGATGTCCCAGGTAGAGGCATTAAACAGAAAGACACAAATACAGCAGTGGCAAATAATACAGATCTTTTTGCAGGTGTGAAGGACACCATTATTTTTACTTGTCAACAGACTAGTAATGTCTATAACCGCTCTAGGTTCAGGCTGTTTTCTGTTTTTTGCTAATGTTGTTACAATTTTCCATAGTTTTGTTTTGTCCTTGGTATACTTACCCTTAATGCTAGATGTGCTTCTCTTATGATCTAATTTGGATTCCCTTCTCCAGTTTATCTTTAAGTAATTATTAGATTGTCCCCTTTTTCTTATTCTCCACATAAAAGTGTTTACTTAGCAAATACCTATTCAGCTGCCACATGGTGCCAGGAGGTGGCTAAGTGCTGGGATAAAGCAGTAGACAAGGCAAACATGGTCCCTGTCCTCATGGAGCAGGCAGACCTTACTCTCTAGTCACAAGATCTGTTTGCAATAAGCTTTTCACTGGTGCTTTGTTATCCAAAACTGTTGTCTCATTTCTTACTCATTGATTCATGCAATAAATAGTATTGGGTGTCTGTAATCTTCTTGGCACTGTGATGATATACTGGAGAAGATAGACTTAAACAAAGGAATTACAGCACTCTGGTTAAAATAATGCAATGATGGCATGAACTATGTACAGTGAAAACACAAAAGGCAGATTCAACAAGTCAAGCTGGAGAAATGAAGAAAAGCATTCCACAGAAGATAATATTTGAGCTGAGTTTTTAAACATTAGAAGACAAAGAAGATAGAGAAGGATTTTCAAAGCAGAGAAAAGAGCAATTGGAAAAAGATATGGAATAGTGATATGTTAAATGTTGTATGTTCTCTGTGGAAAGTTCACTGTAGTTCAAGAATAAAGGACATGAAGTGGCATAAGAGGAGAGGCCTGTCTAAAACAGGCCAGAGCAAGATTGAGAAAGGTACTGCTTGTGACTGCCTTAGTGTGCTGAGGAGTCAGCGAACCCATCTTACTAACTTAAGGGTTTTCATGAGGAAACAAAAATGGCCACATAACCAGGTCTTATTTCCTACTAATGGCTCACAGGCATCATAAGGTACTGCTTCCTAACTTCAGCTCAATAGTCTGCCGTACAGGACCCATTTGCCTTTTCACTGTGCATGTAATACTTAAACACTATTGCAGTTATTAACAGCTTTTCTTCAAAGTAAATAATATTAAGAAAAATTTGAAATTGGATTTACCTTTGCTGTTACTAAAAAATTGTTGGAATTTAAAATGCCATATTCATTTTACACAAATGACCTTTTTTTTTAGCTCTCCTATTTCTATTCCTATTTGATTTTTTTTTACCTGAAAGCATAAAAATATTTTGAAAGTAAAATTGTAAAACACTTTCACATTGGTTACCAAACAATACTTAAGGTAGCTTTATCCTCTTTTTCACTGTTTTTAAAAAATAAGTGTCTTTTTTGAAGAGATAACACATACAGATGCAAAAGCAAGAAAAAATAGTTCAAAGTACTGTTAAACTAAACCAAGCAAATTAAGCTTACGCCAATGGCTATTCTTTTTTTTTCTTTTTTTATAATTTATTTTGGTGTCATTAATCTGTAATTACATATGCAATATTATGGTTATTAAACTATCCCCTTCATCAGGTCACCCCCACCAACCCCACTACAGTCACTGTCCATCAGCGTAGTGAGATGCTATAGAATCACTACTTGTCTTCTCTGAGGTGTACAGCCCTGACTGTACCCTCCCAACATTACAGCTGCTAATCGTAATGCCCCTTTTTCCCCCTTGTCCTTCCCTTCCCTCCCATCCTCCCCAGTCCCTTTCCCTTTGGTAACTATTAGTCCGTTCTTCGGCTCTGTGAGTCTGCTGCTGTTTTGTTCCTTCAGTTTTTTTCTTTGTTCTTATACTCCACATATGAGACAGATCATTTGATATTTGTCTTTTTCCGCTTGGCTTATTTCACTAAGCATAATACCCTCTAGCTCCATCCATGTTGTTGCAAATGGTAGGATTTGTTTTCTTATGGCTGAATAATATTCCATTGTATATATGTACCACATCTTCTTTATCCATTCATCTACTGATGGACACTTAGGTTGCTTCCATTTCTTGGCTATTGTAAATAGTGCTGCGATAAACATAGAGGTGCATATGTCTTTTTCAAACTGCGCTGCTGCATTCATAGGGTAAATTCCTAGTGGGATTCCTGGGTCAAATTGTATTTCTATTTTGAGGTTTTTGAGGAACCTCCATACTGCTTTCCACAATAGTTGAACTAATATGCATTCCCACCAGCAGTGTAGGAGAATTCCCTTTTCTCCACATCCTCACCAACATTTGTTGTTGTTTGCGTTTTGGATGTTGGCTATCCTCACAGGTGTGAGGTGATATCTCATTGTGGTTTTAATTTGCATTTCTCTGATGATTAGCGATGTGGAGCATCTTTTCATGTGCCTGTTGGCCATCTGAATTTCTTCTTTGGAGAAGTGTCTAATCATGTCCTCTGCCCATTTCTTAATTGGATTATTTGCTTTTTGTTTGTTGAGGTGCGTGAGTTCTTTATATATTTTGGGTGTCAACCCCTTATTGGATACGTCATTGGTGAATATATTCTCCCATACTGTAGGATGTCTTTTTGTTTTTCTGATGGTGTCCTTTGCTGTACAGAAGCTTTTTACTTTGATATAGTCCCATTTGTTCATTTTTGCTTTTGTTTCCCTTTCCTTGGAGATATGTTCATGAAGAAGTTGCTCATGTTTATGTCCAAGAGATTTTTGCCTATGTTTCTTTCTAAGAGTTTTATGGATTCATGACTTACATTCAGGTCGTTAATCCATTTTGAATTTACTTTTGTGTATGGGGTTAGACAGTAATCCAGTTTCATTCTCTTACATGTAGCTGTCCAGTTTTGCCAACACCAGCTGTTGAAGAGGCTGTCATTTCCCCATTGTATATCCATGGCTCCTGTATCATATATTAATTGACCATATGTGCTTGGGTTTATATCTGGGCTCTCTATTCTGTTCCACTGGTCTATGGGTCTGTTTTTGTGCCAATACCAAATTGTCTTGATTACTGTGGCTTGTGTAGTAGAGCTTGAAGTCAGGGAGCATAATTCCCCCTGTTTTATTCCTCCTTCTCAGGATTGCTTTGACTGTTTGGGTTCTTTTGTGGTTCCATATGAATTTTAGAATTATTTGTTCCAGTTCACTGAAGAAAGCTGTTGGTATTTTGATAGGGATTGCATTGAATCTGTAGATTGCTTTAGGTAGTATAGCCATTTTGACAATATTTATTCTTCCTAGCCAAGAGCATGGGATGAATTTCCATTTGTTAGTGTCCTCTTTAATTTCTCTTAGGAGTGTCTTGTAGTTTTCAGACTACAGGTCTTTCACTTCCCTGGTTAGGTTTATTCCTAGGTATTTTATTCTTTTTGATGCAATTGTGATGGAATTGTTTTTCTGATTTCTCTTTCTGTTAGTTCATCGTTAGTTTATAGGAGAGCAACAGATTTCTGTGTGGTAATTTAGTATCCTGCAACTTTGCTGAATTCAGATATTAGTTCTAGTAGTTTTGGAGTGGAGTCTTTAGGGTTTTTGAGGTACAATATCATGTCATCTGCAAATAGTGACAGTTTGACTTCTTCTTTACCAATCTGGATGCCTTGTATTTCTTTGTTTTGTCTGATTGCCCTGGCTAGGACCTCCAGTACTATGTTGAATAACAGTGGAGAGAGTGGGCATCCCTGTCTTGTTCCCGATCTTAGATGAAAAGCTTTCAGCTTCTCGCAGTTAAGTATGATTTTGGCTGTGGGTTTGTCATATATGGCCTTTATTATGTTGAAGTACTTGCCGTCTATACCCATTTTGTTGAGAGTTTTAATCAGGAATGGATGCTGAATTTTGTCAAATGCTTTTTCAGCATCTATGGAGATGATCATGTGGTTTTTGTTCTTTTTGTTGATGTGATGGATGATGTTGATGGATTTTCGAATGTTGTACCATCCTTGCATCCCTGGGATGAATCCCACTTGATCATGGTGTATTATCCTCTTGATGTATTTTTGAATTCGGTTTGCTAATATTTTGTTGAGTATTTTTGCATCTATGTTCATCAGGGATACTGGTCTGTAATTTTCTTTTTTGATGAGGTCTTTGCCCGGTTTTGGTATTAGAGTGATGCTGACTTCATAGAATGAGTTTGGAAGTATTCCCTCCTCTTCTATTTTTTGGAAAACTTTAAGGAGAATGGGTGTTATTTCTTCTCTATATGTCTGGTAGAATTCACAGGTGAATCCATCTGGTCCGGGCGTTTTGTTCTTGAGTAGTTTTTTGATTACCAATTCAATTTTGTTGCTGGTGATTGGTCTGTTTAGTTTTTCTGTTTCTTGCTTGGTCAGTCTTGGAAGGTTGTATTTTTCTAAGAAGTTGTCCATTTCTTCTAGGTTTTTCAGCTTGTTAGCATATAGATTTTTATAGTATTCTCTTATAATTCTTTGTATTTCTGTGGGGTCCGTCATGATTTTTCCTTTCTCATTTCTGATTCGGTTTATGTGTATAGATTCTCTTTTTCTCTTAATAAGTCTGGCTAGGGGTTTATCTATTTTGTTTATTTTTTCAAAGAACCAACTCTTGGTTTCATTGATTTTTTTCTATTGTCTTATTCTTCTCAATTTTATTTATTTCTTCTCTGATCTTTATTATGTCCCTCCTTCTGGTGACTTTGGGCCTCATTTGTTCTTCTTTTTCCAATTTCGTTAATTGTGTCTTTAGACTATTCATTTGGGAATGTGCTTTGTTCTTTAAATAGGCCTGGATTGCAATATACTTTCAACTTAGAACTGCCTTTGCTGCATCCCATAGAAATTGTGGCTTTGTGTGTTGCTGTCATTAGTCTCCATATATTCTTTGATTTCTGTTTTGATTTGGTCGTTAACCCATTGATTAATTAGGAGCATGTTGTTAAGTCTCCATGTATTTGTGAGCCTTTTTGGTTTCTTTCTAAAACATATTTCTAGTTTTATGCCTTTGTGATCTGAGAAGTTGTTTGGTAGAATTTCAATCTTTTTGAATTTACTGACGTTCTTTTGTGACCTAGCATGTGGTCTATTCTGGAAAATGTTCCGTGTGCATGAGAAGAATGTGTATCCTGTTGCTTTTGGGTGTAGAGTTCTGTAGATGTCTGTTAGGTCCATCTGTTCTAGTGTGTTGTTCAGTGCCTCTGTGTCTTTACTTATTTTCTGTCTGGTTGATCTGTCCTTTGGAGTGAGTGGTGTGTTGAAGTCTCCTAAAATGACCACATTGCTTTCTATTTCCTCCTTTAATTCTGTTAGTATTTGTTTCACATATGCTCGCGCTCCTGTGTTGGGTGCATATATATTTAAAATGGTTATATCCTCTTGTTGGACTGACCCCTTTATCATTATGTAATGTCCTTCTTTATCTCTTGCTACTTTCTTCGTTTTGAAGTCTATTTTGTCTGATACAAGTACTGCAACACCTGCTTTTTTCTCTTTGTTGTTTGCATGAAATATCTTTTTCCATCCCTTCACCTTTAGTCTGTGTATATCTTTAGGTTTGAGGTGAGTCTCCTGTAAGCAGCATATAGATGGGTCTTGCTTTTTTGTCCATTCAGTAACTCTGTGTCTTTTGATTGGTGCATTCAGTCTATTTACATTTAGGGTGATTATCGATAGATTTGTACTTATTGCCATTGCTGGCTTTAGATTCGTGGTTACCAAAGGTTCAAGGGTAGGTTCTCTACTATCTAACAGTCTAACTTAACTTTCTTGTTAGGTTATTATAAACACAGTCTGATGATTCTTTATTTCTCTCCCTTCTTATTCTTCCTCCTCCATTCTTTATATACTAGGTGTTTTATTCTTTAGCCATTGGCTATTCTTATAGGAGGGATCAAGTCCCCATTCCTGAAAAGGAACATCTGAAAGTGGAATGCTTGTGGTATCACAGTAAGTAAGCCTTTCCTTAATTTTAAGAAGCATATATTAAGCATTATGTCAGACTCATTTTGGTCACTGGAAATACAAAAAGAAATAAAACACAGTTCCTCCTCTCAGTGGACTTGTTGTCTAATCAAGTATTAAGTTGAATCACATGTAATTGCTTTTTTTGTGGGCCAGGAATGGTCAAGTATCAGTTCAGTCTGACTTGTATGTGTAAACAGAAATTTGCAGTAATAGAGTTGTAAACAAGGTGCTACATCTGCTGAGAACATGCTTCATGCTGCCTAGAGCAGTCAGTGAAGGCTTCCCAGAGGAGATGACATTTGAGCTGTGTTTCAGAAAATGATTGGGAGTTCACCATGTGTTCACAGGATGCAAAGAGAATTTCTGGCATTCCAGAAAGAGGAAACAGCATATGCAGAATTATCAAACCAAGAAAGAGCCTAGTAAATGTGGGAAACTGCAAATAGTTCAGACTGGTTCATATGCCAGATATGTTCAGAAAGACAGGAGACAGGCCTGCAGAGTAAGCAGAATGCAGTTCATGGAAGGTTGAATATGTCAAGCCAGAGAGCTTGATTTTATGCTCAAGACTGGGGAGCTGTGTGTAATCCAGGGATTGTGCAAGGCAATCTGTCAGGGTTCAGAAAGAAAATATTACTACTTTTAAGCATACTTAACCTTTGCCTTATCTTTTTAAAATTTCTAATTATGTAGGAGTTATAATGTATGTAATCCTTATTGCAGTACTGGATGTAAATAATAAATAAATATATACATATTGTGGTGTGGTATTAGTTGATTTCAAAACTCATGTAAAAGCCCTAATCTCTGGTATCTCAGAATGTGATGTTATTTGTTAGGGTCATCATAGATGTTATTAACTTAAAGTGGTATACCAGAGTAGAGTGGACCCTAATACAGTATAACTGGTGTCCTTATAAAATGGGGAATGCCATGTGAAGGTGAAGGCAGAAATTGGCTTGATGCTTCTACAAGCCAAAGAACTCCATGATTGCCAGCATACCATGGGAAGCTAGGGGAGAGGCACAGAGGCCTGGGACAGATTCGTCCTCACACCCTCAGTGGGAACTAACTGTACTAACACCTTGATTTCGGATTCTTGCCTCCAAAGTTGTAAAACATAATTTTCTGTTGGTTAAGCAACCTAAGTGGTGGTCCTTCGTCATGGCCACCCTTAGAAGCCAATGAATGGTACATGGTCAGAAAGTTTGCAGACCTGATTAGAGAAGGGGGAGCCACTGAAGGGTTGGTTTATGTTGAGGAGTCCACGTTGTTTAAGGCCTGTCTTTATTCAGTCTTTGTATTCAGTAATTTACTAACTTGAAATGATTTCTTGACTTCTCAGTACTTAGTCTACTTCTTAAAACCTTATAGTGGGAATAAATTATTCACATTTGTGTTTGGTATAGTTATGTTAGAGGAAGAAGGAATTAGGAAATATATTATCTTTAATTCAAAATAGAATGATGATTTACAACAGTTTTAGGGGAAAAAGTTATGTTTAAGAAAAAAAGTATCACTAGGCATTAGGCAGAAGTGGAGCCAAAATCAGAAATAGGGTCCTACAAACAGAAGTCATAGCTGCAAACAGTTTAATAGTATATCATCAGTGTAGGCAAAGTTTGTGTTATCCTAGCTGTGTAATGTGCAAGCCAGCCCTTTTTACAAGGTATGCATTAGTCATGTGTGTTAAGTTCCAAAACACAATGATTTGGAGAGTTTGGGGAGTTTTCAAGGCCAGGATAACACCCCAAACTCAGATGTACCTCTTTGGAGTGTTTGTAGGTCAGCAAAATCTGTAAGTCAGCAATACATTAATTAATATATTAATACAAAATCCAGAAGTCAGCAATACATTAATGTATTCATACAGTAATAAATATTATGTTTTCGGTGTCTTATATCTGTAGGCCATGGAATATGGAATATGTGATTATTTTTGGCCTGATTTATGCAAGTCAACTAAAGCATTTTGAAATACTACTACTTTTTTAAAAATCCAGATGTATTTGTATAAGTTCTGCCATCCTTTATACAAAGACTTTTCAGAAATTTAAAAATAATAGAACTCTTTTTTTCAAATGAAGTCTTATGTGGAAGCCCAGTATGCTGAAACTGCATTAGGCAGTTTACCCTGTCACAAAGGATTGCCCATTTTTAAAAACATACCCTTGATGTTTTAAATCTTTGTTTCTTATATCTAGTGTGGAAGTGCTATATGTTGTGAATCTATATTCTGTATTCACTGTATAATTTGTTAGCAGAACAAAAAGGACTCTATGTGCATAGGGACAATAAATATGCTCCTGAGCTATGACTATAGGGCCTTTGCTTGGAGTTGCTTTCCAGTAGTGGGATTGGATTTATAAGAGACCATTAATTGTCTCTAATTTGGATCCTTTTACAACCAGCACAGCAGTCTGTGACCTGCAACTACTTGGTCAAGAGTATAACATCTACTGCCCCACAGAAAAGCATTTCTCATGGGACTTCCCTTTCTGTGCTTTCACCACTGTTCTTTTAATAATTTTTGGTTTTGCTCTGTTTATTAAACTATACCTTTGCCACCTTTGGACTCTAATAAACTCAGAAACCTGTTTGTGCAGTTCAGTACATGGTTATTTTTTCCCTCACCCATGACTTATAATCATATTACTGTAAGCTGATAAATATTTGGAACAATATATACTTTTTATATGCTTACCTTGTTATAAAAACTAGCACCATCTGGAGAGCAGTGGAGTGTTTGAAAACTATAAATTTTGCATTCATGGTATTTATTGGATGGATCAGTTGTCTAAGAACACAATAGGTCTGGTGGCTAATCTGACAGCCCATAAATCACAGTCTGGAGCATTTTCTATTTTTCCCTAAAATGTACATATAAAAGAATATAAATAGCAGACTATTCAGAAAATTTGGTCATCAGTGAATCTTTTCAGTAAAAATATACCCAAATTCTTTATTCTTTCAGTAAGTGCACATTATGTGAAGTTGTAAGCATATAGTGGCAGACTAAAGAACATGAACAGAACCTCATGGAACAGATATATTACACACAAAAAAATTATATGTATATGTATATATAAAATACCTGATGAAATAGAAAGTCAAAAAAGGAATGAGAATTGAAAAGAAAGCAATCAAGACAGAATAGCTTGTGCAAAGGCCCTGTGACAGTAAAGAGCTGGGCTTTTTCAAGGAACAAAACCTTAAGTTCCTTAAGGAAAATATTTTTCTTTTTTATCTATACAATGTATGTTGTATAGTAGTCACTACAGAAATATTTGTGAACTACTAAATGAGTATCTGCATACCTAGAATTTATTAAGTACAAGTTGAAGTAGTACACAAGGACCCAACCATGCGAAGCCTTGTTAAAAACTGGGGGATCTAATTTACATTTTATAAAGATCATACACTACTGTGTGAGGAATTGTTTTGTGAGAAGCAAAATTAGAAGAAGGCAAACCCAGGTACATGGTGGAGTGGAAGTGGTAACAAAGTGGACCCAAGAAATCATTAAATAACAACATAAGGGTGACCAAGGTTAATGGGTTTCACTTCCTGCCCATTTCACCTTTAAAGCAATTTTGTGAAAAATAATTGTATCTGGTTTATCTTTGTAACCCTAGGACTCCCACAGCCCCTTAATCCCCAAACCAAGCCAAAAGAAATTAACCTTTGGCTAAGAGTTAAGCCCTTGAAGAAGATTATTTCAGTTTCTCCTGGATTTTTACATAACTAAAGGAGTGGCCATCTTAAATGAAGACACGGGGAAGATTAAGAATGTGAATTATTCTACAGGATAACTGACTTGGCCTTGTGGAAGTCAACGGCATGGGGGAAAGAGGCAGAGAAACCCTGTGGTTATCTACTGCTATATAACAAACTGGCCAATGACTGAGTATCCTTTGAAGGAATTTTACCACACATACAGAAGCAAAAGCAAAGGAGAATTATTTTTAAGTATTAGTAAGCTAAATAAGGCCATGAAATGTAAACTAATGGTTTTTCTTATGAAAGGCTTGCCGCTCTCACACCTCCTTTGGCACTATTGTGAAGGTGTAGCTTCTTTTCATGGAGACTCTGCCCTGTAGTTCTAACACTGACCAGCAAAATTGAGTCTAGGGACTGGCAGAAAAGTGGGAAGCTAAGGGGTGATTGTTTGGTGGATAACTTGGAAGGACATAAGACAAAACTCTCTTTCCTAATATATACTAAATAGAGCCTTGAGTGGAGTGGCAAGGCTGACATTTGTAACATTGATTAGTATATAGATCTTCAATGAAGGGGGATTTGCTGTCTCAGAGCAGCCTGTTCCACTTTTGTATTGCCCTAGCTATTAAAAGGTTTCACTGAGCGAAACAGTTTTCCCTCTTAGTCCCATGCATTATATGTAGTTTTACTCTGTAGGACCTCATGAAGCTAATGCCTTTTGGAATTTAAAGATGTATTTATTTTTGAATGGCTGCCTGGGCTACTTAAAATCTTTGCCTCAATGGCCAACATCCAACAGACAAGAAACAACAAATGCTAGTGAGGATGCGGAGAAAGGGGAACCCTTCTACACTGTTGGTGGGAATGTAAATTAATTCAACCATTGTGGAAAGCAGTATGGAGGTTCTCAAAAAACTAAAAATAGAAATACCATTTGACCCAGTAATTCCACTCCTAGAAATTGACCTGGAGAAAACAAGATCCCTGATTCAAAAAGACATATGCACCCCTATGTTTATTGCAGCACTATTTACAATAGCCAAGGCATGGAAGCAACCTAAGTGTTCATTAGATGAATGGATAAAGAAGAGATGGTACATATACACAAGGGAATACTATTCAGCCATAAGAAAGAAACAAATCCTACCATTTGCAATAACATGGATGGAGCTGGAGGATATTATGCTCAGTGAAAGCCAGGCAGAGAAAGATAAGTGCCAAATGATTTCCCTCATTTGTGGAGTATAACAACAAAGCAAAACTGAAAGAACAAAACAGCAGCAGACTCACAGACTCCAAGAAGGGACTAGTGGTTACCAAAGGGAAGGGGCTGGGGAGAGTGGGTGCAGAGGGAGGGAGAAGGGGATTACGGGGCATTTTAATTAGCACTCACAATATAGATAGGTCACGGGGAAGGCAGTATAGCACAGAGAATGTAAGTAATGACTCTATAGCACCTTACAATGCTGATGGACAGTGATTGCATTGGGGGGGGGGGAATTGATAATATGGGTGAATGTTGAAATGACAATGTTGCTCATGTGAAACCTTCCCAAGGTTCTATATCAATGATTCCTTAATTTAAAAAATTAATTAAAATTTTTCCATCGATTGCAAGATAAAATGAAGAAGCAGCAAGAGAAAAATTTATTAGATGCAGTAGACAAAGTGTCCCATGTGAAGGCAAGTCTTGTCTTAAGAGTTGCCAGTCACTGCAGTCTTTTTAATGAGGCAGCTCAGTCTCTGCCTGCGTAACTGACACAGTTACTCTCCCAGGTCCTAAAGGAACCCCGACTTCCAGGTGGGAAGGCCTCTGCCAGGAAAATAATAATAACGAAAATCATTAAAGGCAGATCACTGCCCTATTCCTTCCCTCTCCTCCATTCCTAAGCTAGTTACACAGCTTGTAAGAGTGTCAAGGTCCTCCAAGTTCTGGGATACCTCCAAGTTCTGGGACATGTGCCAGGTTCTGCAGAAAGGAGGAGCTGTGCCTTGGGCCACACTCCCTCTGTATATTCTGAACCACACTGTCCCCTGCCCTCTGTCTAAAAAAGCTATTCTCCCACCAGTGTTTCTTCTTCCCAAAATGTAATCGCTCAGCTATTGGCCTCTGTGCTGTTCTCTTCAGGCTATGGTTTTACACCTTTTTAAAAAATTATTTTATTATCATTGGAATATAGAGCCTTTCAGGGGAGAAGAAGTACATATGCACTATTGGTCAGCCAACTTGAACCAGAAACAGTAACACAGCATGTATAGTCAATGGTAGAAGCATATTAAATTTGGAAAACAGAGAAGAGTAAAAATCTGTAATTCTACCACCCTAACACAAATCCATTTATCAGTTTATTTACACATTTATTCATTCACTCAAGTCACCAGATATTTACTAAAGATCTATTATGGTCTAATCACCACGCCTTCTAGGAAATTAAAGTGTAGTAAGGGAATTGTAGCCAGGTAGAAATAACCACCAATACTATTTTGGCATATTTCCATTAAATCCTAATTTTACAGTCTAAAAATGCATTGTGGAAAGGAATTCAAGATGGCCGCATGAGAGATGACACAGAGAGCCCCTCCCAAAACCACAAACAGTACAAAAATATAGTTAATTAATACAACTAACCTTAAGACAGCAACAAGAAGAAGGCTGAACCAGACTGCAAACAGACCTCACGAATAGAGCAGACCTCATGAAACAGGGCACCAGTTCTGCTCCCCTATGACCCCCAGCCTCACTCTAGGGGCTGAGCAGCTCCAGAGACTGGAGTTTCTGCACACTACTGGGCACCAAACAAATATGAAATGACAAAAGAACATGGTTCAGACCAAAATCTCACAAACCCCAAAAAGAGGGCCAAATGAAACTGAACTCACCAATTTTCCTGAAAGAAACTTCAAAATAAAAATTATAAACATGCTTATGGAGGTACAGAAAAATATTCAAGAACTCAGGAACAATTTTAAGTTGGAGATAACAATCATTGAGAAATTCCATATCTGAAATGAAACATACATAGGAGGGATTTAAAAGCAGATTAGATGTAGTAGAAGAGATGGTAAATGGAATAGAAATTAGAGGAGAGGAATACAAAGAAGCTGGGGCACAGAAAGAAAAAAGGATCTCTAAGAATGAAAGAATATTGAGAGAAATGGGTGACCAATCAAAACACAACAATATTCCCATTATAGGGGTACCAGAATAAGAAGACAGAAGAAGGGATAGAAAGTGTTATTGAGGAGGTAATTGCTGAAAACTTCCCCAACCTGGGGAAGGAGATAGTCTCTCAAGCCGTCAAGGTGCACAGATTTCCGAACACAAGGAAAGATAAAACCAAGACATATAATAATTAAAATGGCAAAGATCAAAGATACAGACAGATCATTAAAAGCAGCCAGAGAGAGAAATAAGATCACATATAAAGGAAAGCCCATCAGGCTATCATCAGACTTCTCAACAGAACCCTTACAGGCCAGAAGGTAGTGGCATGATATATTTAATGCAATATAGCAGAAGGGCCGTGAACCAACAATACTTTATCTGGCAAGATTATCATTTAAATTTGAAGGAGGGATTAAACAATTTTCAGATAAGCAAAAGCTGAGAGAATTTACCTCCCATAAACCACCTCTACAGTGCATTTTGGAGGGACTCCTATAGATAGAAGTATTCCTAAGGCTAAATAGATGTCACCCAAGGGAAGACAAAGAGTACAGAATATGATTCATAACATACAAAGAATGGAAGAGGAAGAAAAAGGAGGAAAAAAAGAACCTTTAGGTTGTGTTTGTAATACTATATGAAGTAAGTTAAATTAGACTGTTTGATAGTAAGGGAATAGCCCTTGACCCTTTGGTAACTACGAATCGAAAGCCTAAAATGGCAATAAGTACGTACCTATCGATAATCACCCTAAAGGTAAATGGTCTGAATGCACCAATCAAAAGACATAGCGTTACTGAATGGATAAGAAAACAAGACCCGTCTATGTGCTGCCTACAAGAGACTCACTTTAAACCCAAAGACATATACACAGACTAAAAGTGAAGGGATGGAAAAAAGATATTTCATGCAAATAATAGGGAGAAAAAAGTAGGACTTGCAGTCCTTGTATCAGACAAAATAGACTTCAAAACGAAGAAAGTCACAAGAGACAAAGTACATTACATAAGGATAAAAGGGTCAGTACAACAAGAGGATAAAACTATTATAAATATCTATGCACCCAACACAGGATCACCTGCATATGTGAAACAAATACTAACAGAATTAAAGAGAAATAGAAAGCAATGCATTCATTTTAGGGGACTTCAACACACCACACACTCCAAAGGACAGATCAACCAGACAGAAAATAAGTAAAGAGACACAGGCACTGAACAACATATTGGAACAGATTGACCTAATGGACATCTACAGAGCACTCTATCCAAAAGCAACAGGATACACATTCTTCTCAAGTGCACACAGAACATTTTCAAGAACAGATCATATATTAGGCCACAAAAAGAACCTCGGTAAATTCAAAAAAGATTAAATTGTACCAACCAGTTTCTCACATCACAAAGGTATGAAACTAGAAATAAATTACACAAAGAAAATGAAAAAGCCCACCAACAAATGGAGGTTTAATAACATGCTCCTAAATAATCAATGGATCAATGACCAAATAAAAACAGATCAAGCAATATATGGAGACAAATGACAACAATAATTCAACACCACAAAATCAGTGGGATGCAGCAAAGGCTGTGCTAAGAGGGAAATATACTGCAATACAGGCCTACCTCAGGAAAGAAGAACAGTCCCAAATGAACAGTCTAAACTCACAATTAATGAAACTAGAAAAGGAAGAACAAATGAGGCCCAAAGTCAGTAGAAGGAGGGACATAATAAAGATTAAAGCAGAAATAAATAAAATTGAGAAGAATAAAACAATAGAAAGAATTAATGAAAGCAGGATCTGGTTCTTTGAGAAAATAAACAAAATAGATAAACCCCTACCCAGGCTTATCATGAAAAAAAGTATACACACATAAACAGAATCAGAAATAAGAAAGCAAAAATCAATACGGACACCACAGAAATACAAAGAATTATCAAAGAAACTATGAAAAATTATATGGTAACAAACTGGATAACCTAGAAGAAATGGACAACTTCCTAGAAAAATAGAACCTTCCAAGGCTGACCCAGGAAGAAACAGAAAATTGGAATAAACCAATAACCAGCAAAGAAATTGAATTGATAATCAAAAAACTACCTAAGAACAAAACTGGACCAGATGGTTTCACTGCTGAATTTTATCAAACATCTAGTGAAGACCTAATACCCATCCTCATTAAAGTTTTCCAAAAAGTAGAAGAGGAGGGAATACTCCCAAACTCATTCTACGAGGCCAACATCACCCTAGTACCAAAACCAGGCAAACACACCACATAAAAAGAAAATTACAGACCAATATCCCTGATGAACATCAATGCAAATACTCAACAAAATATTAGGAAACCAAATACGTCAAGAAGATCGTCCATTATGATCAGGTGGTATTCATCCCAGGGATGCAAGGATGGTGCAGCATTCGAAAATCCATCAACATCATCCACCACATCAACAAAAACAAGGACAAAAACCACATGATCATCTCCACAGATGCTGAAAAACATTCGACAGAATTCAACATTCATTCATGATAAAAACTCTCAACAAAATGGGTATAGAGGGCAAGTACCTCAACATCATAAAGGCCATATATGACAAACCAACAGCCAACATTATACTTAACAGCGAGAAGCTGAACGCTTTTCCTTTAAGATGGGGAACAAGACAAGGATGCCCACTCTCCCCCCTTTTATTCAACATAGTACTGCAGGTCCTAGCCACAGCAATCAGACAATACAAAGAAATAAAAGGCATCCAGATTGGCAAGGAAGAAGTCAAACTGTCCCTGTTTGCAGATGACATGATATTGTACATAAAAAACCCTAAAGAATCCACTCCAAAACTATTAGATCTAATATCTGAATTCAGCAAAGTTGTGGGATACAAAATTAGTACACAAAATCTGTTGCATTCCTATACACTAACGATGAACTAACAAAGAGAAATCAGGAAAACAATTCCATTCACAATTGCATCAAAAAGAATAAAATACCTAGGAATAAACCTAACCAAGGAAGTGAAAGACCTATACCCTGAAAACTACAAGACACTCCTAAGAGAAATTAAAGAGGACACTAACAAATGGAAATGCATCCCATGCTCTTGACTAGGAAGACAAATATTGTCAAAATGGCTATACTACCTAAAGCAATCTACGCATTCAATGCACTCCCTTTAAATATACCTACATCATTCTTCAATGAACTAGAGCAAATAGTTCTAAAATTCATATGGAACCACAAAAGACCCTGAATAGCCAAAGCAATCCTGAGAAGGAAGGACAAAGCAGGGGGAATTATGCTCTCTGACTTCAAGCTCTACTACAAAGCTACAGTAATCAAGACAATTTGGTACTGGCACAAGAACAAACCCACAGACCAGTGGATCAGAATAGAGAGCCCAGATATAAACCCAACCATATATGGTCAGTTAATATACGATAAAGGAGCCATGGATATACAATGGGGAAATGACAGCCTCTTCAACAGCTGGTGTTGGCAAAACTGTACACCTACATGCAAGAGAATGAAACTGGATTACTGTCTAACCCCATACACAAAAGTAAACTCAAAATGGATCAAAGATCTGAATGTAAGTCATGAAACCATAAAATTCTTAGAAAAACATACACACAAAAATCTCTTGGACATAAACATGAGCAACTTCTTCATGAGCATATCTCCCCGGGCAAGGGAAACAAAAGCAAAAATGAACACATGGGACTCTTATCAAACTAAAAAGCTTCTGTACAGCGAAGGATACCTTCAGTAGAACAAAACGACATCCTAGAGTATGGGAGAATATATTCATAAATGACGTATCTGATAAGGGGTTGACATCCAAATTATATAAAGAGCTCATGCACCTCAAAAAACAAAAAGCAAATATGCCAATTAAAAAATGGGCAGAGGGGCTGAACAGACACTTCTCCAAAGAAGAAATTCAGGTGGCCAACAGGCACATGAAAAGATGCTCCACATATTTTAACATAACTAAAACATACTTCAGCAATTTTTTTTTATAATTCAGTGGCTTTTAGAAGAGTCACAAAGTTTTGCAGCCATCACCACCACCTAATTTCAGAGTACTTCATCACCCCAGAAGGAAACTGCTGTCCCTATTTCCCTCTGCTCTCCTGCCAGCCCTAGCCAATCACTAATCTACTTCTTTCTCTAGAAATTTGTCGTTACTCTTCTTTGTAGAGGGAACAGGTGCACATGGGGAGGAAGGTGAGCTCTGGTGTGGAGATGAGCTTCTACTTCTGATCTCTGCTTTTCTGACATCCCAAAATTTGAAGTTAAAACTCCTTGCCCTTTTGAAGATTAATTTTCTTCTGAAGATTCCCATTGATCTCCAAAAGATATTCACATATATCTATAAATATAAATATATATATGCATATACATATATACCTTAATTTAATCTTATTTCAGAACTGTATCTCATTTCTTAGGAATGGGTAACCCTAGTGCACACACATGCACACACACACACCTTGCCTGGAGTTATATTTCAAAGCCACGTTGTCTAAGCTGTCAACGAAAGCCACCATTGCTCATACATTACCCCCTACTTCCCTATCTCCAAGACTTTTCGTAATCAGGCTGCCATACCTGTATCTTGCTATTTTTCAATAAGATATTCAAAATACTAGGTAACAGTGAAGGGTGGGAGACAGTAGAATGAGCCAGGGGAAATGACTTGGAGGGATACCCCATCCTTCCATATGCGCAACCAGAATGGAACATGGGGAGCTGAGGAGGGGTGGCAGGTCAATGTGGGAGGGCTCTTTAGCAAGTGTTTTTCCCAACCAGAGCATCTTGGACTCCTCAGCATCCGCACCCCTCAGGAGTGGTCCTTTGTGATGCTAAGCTCCCCATGGCTGTCATTGACTGTGGGGAGTGCCCTGCTGACCAAACAGAGCTGAAGGGGTGTGACATCTCACTGTTCTGGGGACAGGTGTATATACAGAGAATAGAACTCCTGAGGGAGACAACTGAGAGTCTTCAATGTGACAAAAGTGACTGAGAAATCATGGGAGCCACAAACCACAAGCACCAAGCAATGGAAGAAGAGAAAGACCCTCTCTCAACCCAGATCAAGAGGCAGTAGCAAGGTCAGATGACTCTACCCAAGGTCCTCTTCTTCCCCATTTGTGTCCTCTACCCACCCCCACCCCAAATAATCCTGCCTCTGCCTGGCACAAACCTCCTCCTCAGCTTCCCACCTTCCCCACAGCCCCCATTCTCTTCTCCCAACCCAGTGTCTTCTGCGTTCCCCTGGTTGCCTTACCAGGTGCTGAAGATAATCAAGAAAGTAAAAAGACCACTTCATGTGAGTTCAAGAAAACAATATTCTCCTAAAGTTATAATGACTTCAAGAAGGAACAAGGGAACAAGAAGGACCAACAGCTTTCAGCCATTACCATAGCCTAAGCCAAAGCAGCCATCCCAGTCCCAGAAGACCCTACAGAACTATACTGAGGCAAGACCCATGCAAACAGTACATGCAGAGCAATCTTCACAGGCCTCAGACAATCTGCTGCATCTAGAGTCCTGGCTACAGAGAAATGGCCAACTGCATAGAGACTGACTTAGACACTAACTTGGAACATGGATTGCAAATGATGGTTATTAAAATAAGTGTGAGAAGCCCTCCAAAAAATAAAAGTAGGCACACTGCACAGAAATGAATTGTGTTGCATTAGTGTTTGAGATTCTCCCCCAAATGAGTAAAATGACAAGAGGCTGAGCATCTTTGCTGCAAAGCAAGTTGTTGGTTACACCACATTCACCTGAGAAGAAAATGTACCCACAACTTACTAAGGTTAAAAAAATAACCTTTCCACCAGATTCTCTATCTATGGCAGAACAGTTTGACAGTTTCTTTGCTTGGTAGTCATTTTCAATATGAGTGAAATCAGAACACAGCTAGGCCTGTGTACACTCTCATAGACTTAAAAGCAATGGAGAAGGGAAAGGAGGAGAAAGAAAAAGGAGAGAGCGAAGAATTCCCCAGCAGGCTCTAACTTCTCAGTCATGATACAGAATTGAGCTGTTGTGGTCACTTAAAAGTAATTCAGTTGGAAGTTGAAAGTCCCTGAACCTCAGTGGCTCCCTCACCCTCTCTTGACATTTGATGAGTTTAACAAAGGACAGAGCAGTACCAAGCCCAGCCACCAGGAGAGGATAATCTTGTGGTCCCATCAAACAGGCCTCATCTCTGTCTGATTCTGGCCAGCTGTCTCAGTCTCACCATCCTCATCACTGTCCCTTCCTTTAAAGCATAGAATGTAGTGCAATCTGACCCCCAAGAAGACAGAAGTGGTTGAGATTCCAGTATTTATAGGTTAAAGCAGTGATCCTCAAAAAATGTGTTTTGTGTCTCACCAAAAGAATTTGAAAAACTACCTTTTTATACAATTTTAAGTTGATAATCCAAAAATTTTTATATCATAATTTCAAATGTTTACTAAGAATGTAATGTCTAATTTATTATAAATACTGAAATTTAAAATAAAATGTTATGTCAGTGTATTTTTTAATTCACAGTCTGATGAATATTTTTGTTCAGATAAATCCACCCCACTTTGCCACAGAATTAGACTAGAGAGAGACCACCAGACAGTTATTTGGCCTGTATTTTTCCCGAAACCTTTGAGTCTGCTCCAGTATTTGTAGAAGTACATGATTGAAACTCAATTCTTTGCCATACTGTTTGAATGATTTCATTTTTTCTGTACATTTTTAAAAATAGAAGTATAGTCAATATACGATATTGGTTTCAGGTGTATAACATAGTGATTCAACAATTATATATATTATGAAATGCTCATCAAGATAAGTGTAGTTATCATCTGCCACCCTATAAATTTATTACAATATTATTGACTATATATTCCCTATGCTGTCCATTCAATCCCAGTGACTTACTTATTTTAAAATTAGAAGTTTGTTTCTCCTTGTCCCCTTCACCTGACCCTGCACCCCAACCCCATGGCAGCCACCACTTTGCTCTCTGTATATATGGATCTGTTTCTGTTTTGTTATTTGTTTGCTATTTTATTTTGTACATTTTTTAAGGCTGTTATTATGCAATATCACCCTGACCCAGAACAATTGCCCGTCTGACCTCTGTGTGCTCTGGGGGCCTACAGGACAAATTAGCTGCCACCTTCACCACAGCAGTGGAGAGAACTGGTGGTATGCAGTCTAGTAGTGTTCACTTAGGAATCAGATGTCCAGTGCTGTAGAGCATCCTTTATGAACAGAAATATCCTGATCATATTTTGCCAGTAAAAAATGTAACACAGGTATATTTACATAGCTTTGCGGGAATTTAAGTTTTTATGGTGTAACACTGAAACCAGTCTCTTATATCCCTTTTTGGCTTTCCATATCTTTTTATTACATTTAAAACAAGTTCCTTTAGAAAGATGGATCCAAAAGAAACTGAGAGCAGTAGTTGCCTCCAGAGGGAAACTGAGTGGCTGGGACGGGTATGGGAGAGAAACTTCTATTCGTTTCTGTTGAATTTTAAGCCATGTGGATGTACTGCATATTCATATTTAAATACAGTTTAAAAAATGAGAGTTAACTGGGGGAGATTCAAGATGGCGGCATGAGAGGTGAGACAGAGAACTCCTCCCAAAACCACATACAATACGAAAATATAGTTAATACAATTAATCCTAAAAGAGCAACAGGAAAGAAGGCTGCACCAGACTGCATACACCTGGAGAACAGAGCAGACCTCACGAAACCTAAGCCTTTCCCCAACCCAAGCTCACCAGCGGGAGTAAGAGAAATAGAGTGGGGAGGGGGTGGAACCCTAGGACTGCTTAACACCCAGCCCTGGAGATCTCTTTTGGGAGCACAAACCTACATCACATGATGCTCTGTAGATTAGTGGGGTTGGAAAGCTAAGACAGGCAGAACACTTGGAGAGACTGAGATTCCAGCCATTTGGGGAGGACAGGGATCCACATCCAGCCGTTCTGGGACAAAAGAAAGGCGGGCAGTCTGAGAGGCTTCCTAGAAGCAAAAGCGCTGCTGAAGGGGTGGGGTTTGCATGGAGCTTGCTGAGCGGTAGAAAGGATAGGTGGACAAGGTTGTCTGGGCACGCTCTGCCCACCAGGTTGGGAACTTTTAGGAGCTTCAGGCGCTCCATACCCCTGGCTGGCTACTCAGCTCTGAGGTCCCCCATTGTGATATGCAGCCTGCTGTACCTTCCTCCTGGCCTGGCGGCACTGACTTGAAAACTGGCAGTCCCTGCCCTGGCATCAGGCCAGCCAGAGGGAGGCCCCACCTACGGCAACTACAGATGCAAAATACAGGGGCTTACACCTGTATGCTCGGCCCACGTGTTCTGACAGTGGAGACAGACACTGCAGCCGGGAAGCAGGAAACAGCTCTTTCCTCCCCCCAGGCACCAAAGCAGCTCCCCTGCAACCCCCAACATCGCTCCAGGTGCTGAGCAGCTCCAGAGAGTAGAGTGTATGGGCACTAGAGGGCGCCACATACAAATATGAAACATCAGAGGAACCTTGTTCAAACAAAAATCTCAGAAACACCAGAAAAAGGGCCAAATGAAACAACTCACCAATCGTTCTGAAAGAGAGTTCAAAATAAAAATCATAAACATGCTCGTGGAGGTACAGAAAAATATTCAAGAACTCAGGGATGAATTTAGGACAGAAATTCAATCATTAAGAAATTCCGTATCTGAAGTGAAACACACAATAGAAGGATTTAAAAGCAGATTAGATGTAGTAGAAGAGATGAAAAATGGAATAGAAATGAGAGTAGAGGAATACAAAGAAGCTGAGGCACAGAGAGAAAAAAGGATTTCTAAAAATGAAAAAATTATTGAGAGAACTGTGGGACCAATCAAAACATAACAATATTCACATTATACGGGTACCAGAAGAAGAAGAGAGAGGAAAAGGGATAGAAAATGTTATTGAGGAGGTAATTACTGAAAACTTCCCCAACTGGGGAAGGAGATAGTCTCTCAGGCCATGGAGGTGCACAGATCTCCCAACACAGGGACCCAAGGTAGACAACACCAAAACATATAATAATTAAAATGGCAAAGGTCAAGGATAAAGACAGACTTCTACAAGCAGCTAGAGAGAGAAAAAAGATCATATACAAAGGAAAATCCATCAGGCTATCATCAGACTTCTCAACAGAAACCCTACAGGCCAGAAGGGAATGGAATGATATATTAAATGCAATGAAGCAGAAGGGCCGCAAACCAAGAATACTCTACCATGTAAGATTATCATTGAAATTTGAACAAGGGATTAAACAATTTTCAGATAAGCAAAAGCTGAGAGAATTTGCCTCCCACAAACAACCTATACAGTGCATTTTGGAGGGACTCCTATAGATGGATATATTCCTAAGGCTAAATAGCTGTCACCAGGGGAAATAAAATCACAGAAAAGAAAGTAGATTAATTACTAAGCAGATGCAAAATCAAATCAACTACCCCCAAAGTCAATAAAGGGATAGACAAACAGTACAGAATATGACACCTAATATATAAGGAATGGAGGAGGAAGAAAAAGGAGGAAAGAAAAAGAACCTTTAGGTTGTGTTTATAATACCATACTGACTTAAATTAGACTGCTAGATAGTAAAAGAATTACCCTTGAACCTTTGGTAACCACGAATCTAAAGCCTGGAATGGCAATGAGTAATGCCAATCAATAATCACCCTAAAAGTAAATGGTCTGAATGCACCAATCAAAAGACATAGCGTTACTGAATGGATAAAAAAACAAGACCCATCTATATGCTGCCTACAAGAGAATCACTTTAAACCCAAAGACATACACAGACTAAAAGTGAAGGGAAGGGAAAAGATATTTCATGAAACTAATAGGGAGAAAAAAGCAGGAGTTGCAGTACTTGTATCTGACAAAATAAGACTTCTAAACAATGAAAGTCACAAGAGATAAAGAAGAACATTACACAATGATAAGGGATCTGTCCAAAAAGAGGATATAACTATTAAAAATATCTATGCACCCAACACAGGATCACCTACATATGTGAAACAAATACTAACAAAATTAAAGGGGGAAATAGAATGCAATGCATTCATTTTAGGAGACTTAAACACACCACTCACTCCAAAGGACAGATCAACCAGACAGAAAATAAGTAAGGAGACAGAGGCACTGAACACTGTATTAGAGCAGATGGACCTAATGGACATCTACAGAACACTCCATCCAAAAGCAACAGGGTACACCTTCTCAAATGTATGTGGAACATTTTCAAGAATAGATATACGAGGCCACAAAAAGAGCCTCAGTAAATTCAGAAAGACTGAAATTGTACCAACCAGTTTCTCAGTCCACAAAGGTATGAAACTAGAAATAAATTACACTAAGAAAATGAAAAATCCCACAAACACATGGAGGCTAAACAACATAACTCCTAAATAATCAATGGATCATTGACCAAATGAAAACAGAGATCAAACTATATATGGAGACAAATGACAACAATAATTCAACACCACAAAATCACTGGGACGCAGAGAAGGCGGTGCTGAGAGGGAAATATACTGCAATACAGGCCTACCTCAGGAAAGAAGAACAATCCCATATGAACAGTCTAAACTCACAATTAACAAAACTAGAAAAAGAAGAACAAATGAGGTCCAAAGTCAGTAGAGAGACATAATAAAGATTAGAGCAGAAATAAATGAAATCAAGAAGAATAAAACAATACAAAGAATCAATGAAAACTTACCTGGCAGGGGAGATACCATGGTCACGAAGGTGGTTTTCCCAGGTGAGGCTTATCCATGGCGCTCTGGTTGTACTGACCCCTGCCATTTCCACAAATGTGGGAAACTTGACTGCATAATTTGTGGTAGTGGGGGACTGTGTTCACGCTTTCCCTTATATAAAAAAAAAGAATCAATGAAAGCAAGAGCTGGTTCCTCGAGAAAATAAACAAAATAGATAAACCCCTAGACAGACAGAAAAAAAGAGAGTGTACACACATAAACAGAATCAGAAATGAGAAAGGAAATATCACTATGGACACTACAGAAATACAAAGAATTTTGATAGAATACTATGAAAAATTTTAACAAACTGGATAACAAGAAGAAATGGACAACTTTCTAGAAAAATACAACCTTCCAAGGCTGACCCAGGAAGAAACAGAAAATCTGAACATACCAATTAACAGAAATGAAATTGAATTAGTAATCAAAAAACTACCTAAGAACAAAAGCCTGTACCAGATGGTTTCACTGCTGAATTTTATCAAACATCTAGTGAAGACCTCATAGCCATCGCCTTAAAGTTTTCCAAAAAGTAGAAGAGCGAATACTCCCAAACTCATTCTGCGAGGCCAGCATCACTCTAATACCAAAAGCAGGCAAAGACAGCACAAAAAAAAAAAATTACAGACCAATATCGCTGATGAACATAGATGCAAAAATACTCAAGAAAATATTAGCAAACCGAGTTCAAAAATACATCAAAATATCATCCATCATAACCAAGTAGGATTTATTCCAGGTATGCAAGGATGGTTACATTTGAAAATACATCAACATCATACACCACATCAACAAAAGGGCCAGAAACCACATAATCATCTGCATAGATGCTGAAAAAGCGTTCGACAAAATTCAACATCCATTCATGATAAAAACTCTTAACAAAATGGGCATAGACGGCAAGTACCTCAACATAATAAAGGCCATATATGACAAACCCACAGCCAACATTTTATTAACAGCGAAAAACTGAAAGTTTTCCTTTAAGATCAGGAACAAGACAGGGATGCCCACACTTGCCACTCTTATTCAACATAGAACTAGAGGTCCTAGCCATGCCAATCAGACAACACAAAGAAAGAAAAGTCATCCAGAATGGCAAGGAATAAGTTAAATTCCCTGTTTACAGATGACATGATATGGTACATAAAATCCCTAGAGAGACTTCCGGGAAGATGGCGGTGTGAGTAGGGCGGCAGAAATCTCCTCCCAACACTATATTTATCTACGAAAACACAGCAAATACATCTATTCCTAAAAGAGAGACGAGAATACACAGGAAAGCGCACAGCATGCAGCTACACCCGAGAGCACTCGGCACCCCAAGAGGCGGGTAAGATACGGAGCCGCGACCTGGCGGGACCTGAGCCCTCCCCCACCCCAGCACACCGGCGGGAGGAGAGGATTCAGAGCCGGGAGGGAAAAAAAAAAAGCGCACACTTTCGTCAGCGGTCTTAAAGAGACAGGAGCCCAGCGGAGAAGCCGGATCGCCCCAGCACACTCAGCCCAGCAGGCTGGAAGTCCTGGGGAGTTTCAGATGCCTTAGCTGGTGACTGAGGAAGCGTAGCCATACTTACACTTCTCACTGAGATGAACAGCCTCCAATTCGTTCCCACCGCTGCCAGAGCGATAAAGGGCCCTGCGGAGCGGCGCAGTCACAGCTGTGCAATAGCGGGGCAATAGCGCCACCTACAGCATTCCCACAGAATCTACGTCCGGTGGGCATTTTTTGTTTGTTTTTTTTGTTTTTTGTTTTGTTTTTGTTTTTTCTTTTCTTTCTTTTTTTCTTTTTTCCTTCGTTCTTTCTTATTTTTTTCTTTTTTTTCTCTTTTTTTTTCTTCTCTTTTTAAAGTCTTAAAGAGCCCAGCTGACATACTTGGCAACTATCAGTGACCAATTCTATAGCCATGAAAAGACAGAGGAATATGGTTCAGACCAAAATCAACCAGACAACCCCAGAGAGGGAGTCTGAAGGGATGGAAATGCACAGACTTCCTGAAAAAGAATTCAGAATAAAAGTCATAACCATGCTGATGGACCTACAGAGAAATGTGCAAGAGCTGAGGGAGGAAGTGAGGGAACTGAGGAAAGACAATGCAGAAATCAGACAAGCGATCAACAGGCTTAACAGCAGAATGGATGAGATGCAAGAGACTGTTAATGGAATAGAAAACAGAGAACAGGAGTACAGAGTAGCTGAGGCAGAGAGAGATAAAAGGATTTCTAGGAATGAAAGAATATTAAGAGAACTGTGTGACCAATCCAAACGGAACAATATTCGCATTATAGGAGTACCAGAGGAAGAAGAGAGAGAAAAAGGGATAGAAAGTGTCTTTGAAGAAATAATTGCTGAAAACTTTCCCTCGCTGGGGAAGGAAGTAGTCTCGCAGTCCACCGAAGCTCATAGATCTCCCAACACAAGGGACCCAAGGAAGACAACACCAAGATACATAATAATTAAGATGGCAAAGATCAAAGATAAAGACAGGGTATTAAAGGCAGCTAGAGAGAGAAAAAAGATCACCTACAAAGGAAAACCCATCAGACTATCATCAGACTTCTCAACAGAAACCTTACAGGCCAGAAGAGAATGGCATGATATATTTAACATTATGAAACAGAAGGGCCTCGAACCAAGAATATTGTATCCAGCACGATTGTCATTTAAATATGATGGAGGGATTAAACAAATTCCAGACAAACAAAAGTTGAGAGAGTTTGCCTCTCATAAACCACCACTACAGGATATCTTACATGGACTGCTCTAGATGTAAGCACACCTAAGGCTAAAAAACTGTCACCAGAGAAAATAAAATCATAGCAAAGAAAGCAATCCATCCAAATACTAACTAAAGGCAAAGAATAAAACACCTATTATAGAAAGAATGGAGGAGGAGGAATAAGAAGGGAGAGAAATAAAGAAACATCAGACTGTGTTTACAATGACTTAACAAGAAAGTTAAGTTAGATTGTTAGATACTAAAGAAGCAACCCGTGAACCCTTGGTAACCATGAATCTAAAGCCAGCAATGGCAATAAGTACATACCTATCAATAATCACCCTAAATGTAAATGGACTGAATGCACCAATCAAAAGACATAGAGTAACAGAATGGATAAAAAAGAAAGACCCATCTATATGCTGCCTACAAGAAACTCACCTCAAATCCAAAGATATACACAGACTAAAGGTGAAGGGATGGAAAAAGATATTTCATGCAAACAACAGAGAAAAAAGCAGGTGTTGCAGTACTTGTATCAGACAAAATAGACTTCAAAACGAAGAAAGTAGCAAAAGATAAAGAAGGACATTACATAATGATAAAGGGGTCAGTCCAACAAGAAGATATAACCATTATAAATATATATGCACTGAACACAGGAGCGCCAGCGTATGTGAGACAAATACTAACAGAATTAAAGGAGGAAATAGCCATGCATTCATCTTAGGAGACTTCAACACACCACTCACTCCAGAGGACAGATCAACCAGACAGAAAATAAGTAAAGACACAGAGGCACTGAACAACACACTAGAACAGATGGACCTAACAGACATCTACAGAACTCTACACCCAAAAGCAACAGGATACACATTCTTCTCAAGTGCACATGGAACATTTTCCAGAATAGACCACATACTAGGCCACAAAAAGAACCTCAGTAATTTCAAAAATACTGAAATCCTACCAACCAACTTCTCAGATCACCAAGGTATAAAACTAGAAATAAATTTTAGAAAGAAATCAAAAAGGCTCACAAATACATGGAGACTTAACAACACTCTCCTAATTAATCAATGGGTTAATGACCAAATCAAAACAGAAATCAAAGAATATATGGAGACTAATGACAACAACAACACAAAGCCACAACTTCTGTGGGACACAGCAAAGGCAGTTCTAAAAGGAAAGTATATTGCAATCCAGGCGTATTTAAAGAAGGAAGAACAATCCAAATGAATAATCTAAAGACACAATTACTGAAATTGGAAAAAGAAGAACAAATGAGGCCCAAAGTCACCAGAAGGAGGGACATAATAAAGATTAGAGAAGATATAAAATTGAGAAGAATAAAACAATAGAAAAAAATCAATGAAACCAAGAGCTGGTTTTTGAAAAAATAAACAAAATAGATAAACCCCTAGCCAGACTCATTAAGAGAAAAAGAGAATCTACACACATAAACACAATCAGAAATGAGAAAGGAAAAATCACGACGGACCCCACAGAAATACAAAGAATCATAAGAGAATATTTTGAGAATCTATATGCTAACAAGCTGGAAAACATAGAAGAAATGGACAACTTCTTAGAAAAATACAACCTTCCAAGACTGACCAAGCAAGAAACAGAAAAACTAAACAGACCAATCGCCAGCGACGAAATCGAATTGGTAATCAAAAAACTACCCAAGAACAAAACCCCGGGCCTGATGGATTCACCTCTGAATTCTACCAGACATATAGAGAAGAAATAACACCGATTCTCCTTAAAGTTTTCCAAAAAATAGAAGAGGAGGGAATACTTCCAAACTCATTCTATGAAGCCAGCATCACTCTAATACCAAAACCGGGCAAAGACCTCACCAAAAAAGAAAATTACAGACCAATATCCCTGATGAACGTAGATGCAAAAATACTCAACAAAATATTAGCAAACCGAATTCAAAAATACATCAAGAGGATCATACACCATGATCAAGTGGGATTCATCCCAGGGATGCAAGGATGCTACAACATTCGAAAATCCATCAACATCATCCACCACATCAAAAAGAAGAACAAAAACCACATGATCATCTCCATAAATGCTGAAAAAGCATTTGACAAAATTCAGCATCCATTCCTGATTAAAACTCTCAACAAAATGGGTATAGACGGCAAGTACCTCAACATCATAAAGGCTATATATGACAAACCCACAGCTAACATCATATTTAATGGCGAGACGCTGAAAGCTTTTCATCTACGATCGGGAACAAGACAGGGATGCCCACTCTCTCCACTGGAGGTCCTAGCCACAGCAATCAGACAAAACAAAGACATACAAGGCATCCAGATTCGTAAAGAAGAAGTCAAATTGTCACTATTTGCAGATGACATGATACTCTACATAAAAAACCCTAAAGATTCCATTCCAAAACTACTAGAACTAATATCTGAATTCAGCAAAGTTGCAGGATACAAAATTAACACACAGAAATCTGTTGCTTTCCTATACACTAATGATGAACTAACAGAAAGAGAAATCAGAAAAACAATTCCATTCACAATTGCATCAAAAAGAATAAAATACCTAGGAATAAACCTAACGAAGGAAGTGAAAGACCTGTACTCTGAAAACTACAAGACACTCCTAAGAGAAATTAAAGAGGACACTAACAAATGGAAATGCATCCCATGCTCTTGGCTAGGAAGAATAAATATTGTCAAAATGGCTATACAACCTAAAGCAATCTACAGATTCAATGCAATCCCTATCAAACTACCAACAGCCTTCTTCAATGAACTGGAATAAATAATTCTAAAATTCATATGGAACCACAAAAGACCCTGAATAGCCAAATCAATCCTGAGAAGGAGGAATAAAACAGGGGGAATTACACTCCCTGACTTCAAGCTCTACTACAAAGCCACAGTAATCAAGACAATTTGGTATTGGCACAAAAACAGACCCACAGACCAGTGGAACAGAATAGAAAATCCAAACATTAACCCAAACATATACAGTCAATTAATATTTGATAAAAGTGCCTTGGATATACAATGGGGAAATGACAGCCTCTTCAGCAGCTGGTTTTGGAAAAACTGGACAGCAATATGTAAGGGGATGAAACTGGACTGCTGTCTAGCCCCATACACAAAGGTAAACTTAAGGTGGATCAAAGAGACCTGAATGTAAGTCATGAAACCATAAAACTTTTAGGAAAAAACATAGGCAAAAATCTCTTGGACATAAACATGAGCAACTTCTTCATGAACATATCTCCCCGGGCAAGGGAAACAAAAGCAAAAATGAACAAGTGGGACTATATCAAGCTGAAAAGCTTCTGTACAGCAAAGGTCACCATCAGTAGAACCAAAAGACGTCCTACAGTATGGGAGAATATATTCATAAAAAACGTATCTGATAAAGGGTTGACATCCAAAATATATAAAGAATTCATGCACCTTAACAAACAGAAAGCAAATAATCCAATTAAGAAATGGGCAGAGGACATGAATAGACAGTTCTCCAAAGAAGAAATTCAGATGGCCAACAGGCACATGAAAAGATGCTCCACATCGCTAATCATCAGAGAAATGCAGATTAAAACCACAATGAGATATCACCTCACACCAGTGAGCATGGCCAACATCCAAAACACAAACAACAACAAATGTTGGCGAGGATGTGGAGAAAAGGGAACCCTCCTACACTGCTGGTGGGAATGCAAATTAGGTCAACCATTGTGGAAAGCAGTATGGAGGTTCCTCAAAAAACTCAAAATAGAAATACCATTTGACCCAGGAATTACACTCCTAGGAATTTACCCTAAGAATGCAGCAGCCCAACTTGAAAAGGACAGATGCACCCCTATGTTTATCGCAGCACTATTTACAATAGCCAAGAAATGGAAGCAACCTAAGTGTCCATCAGTAGATGAATAGATAAAGAAGATGTGGTACATATACACAATGGAATATTATTCTGCCATAAGAAGAAAACAAATCCTACCATTTGCAACAACATGGATGGAGCTAGAGGGTTTTATGCTCAGTGAAATAAGCCAAGCTGAAAAAGACAAGTATCAAATGATTTCACTCATATGTGGAGTATAAGAACAAAGAAAAAATACTGAAGGAACAAAACAGCAGCAGACTCACAGAACCCAAGAACGGACTAATAGTTACCAAAGGGAAAGGGACTGGGGAAAATGGGCGGGAAGGGAGGGATAAGAGGGAAAAAGGGGCATTACAATTAGCAGATATAATGTTGGGGGGGCACGGGGAGGGCAGTACAACTCAGAGAAGACAAGTAGTGATTCTATAGCATCTCACTACGCTGATGGACAGTGAATGTAATGGGGTTGGTGGGGGGGACCTGATGAAGGGGTACTTTTATAACCGTAATATTGCACATGTAATTGTAGATTAATGATAATAAAATAAATTATATTTAAAAAAAAATCCCTAGAGAATCCACTTCAAAACTACTAGATCTAATACCTGAATTCAGCAAAGTTGCAGAATACAAAATTAATACACAGAAATTTGTTTCATTCCTAGACACTAATGATGAACTAGCAGAGAGAGAAATCAGGAAAACAATTCAATTCACAATTGCATCAATAAGAATAAAATATCGATGAATATACCTAACCAAGGAAGTGAAAGAACTATACTCTGATAACTAAAAGACACTCACGAGAGAAGTTAATGAAGATACCAAGAAATGGAAACACATCCCATGCTCACAGATAGGAAGAATTAATATTGTCAAAATGGCTATCCTGCCTAAAGTAATCTACAGATTCAGTGCAATCCCTGTCAAAACACCAACAGCATTCTTCAATGAACTAGAGGAAATTGTTCTAAAATTCATACGGAATTATGAACGACCCCGAATAGCCAAAGCAATCCTAAGAAGGAAGAGTAAAGTGGGGGGGATTATGCTCCCCAACTTCAAGCTCTACTAGAAAGCCACAGTAATCAAGGCTATTTGGTACTGGGACAAGAACAGAGTCACAGACCAGTGGAACAGAATAGAGAGTCCAGATATTAACCCAAACATATACGGTCAGTTAATATACGATAAAGGAGCCATGGATATACAATGGGGAAATGACAGCCTCTTCAACAGCTGGTGTTGACAAAACTGGACAGCTACATGTAAGAGAATGAAACTGGACCATTGTCTAATCCCATACACAAAAGTAAATTCAAAATGGATCAAAGACCTGAATGTAAGTCATGAAACCATAAAACTCTTAGAAGAAAACATAGGCAACAATCTCTTGGATATAAACATGAAAAACATTTTCCTGAATGCATCTCCTCGAGCAAGGGAAACAAAATAAAAAATGAACAAATGGGACTACATCGTGCTAAAAGGCTTCTGTACAGCAAAGGACACCATCAATAGAACAAAAAAGCATCTTACAGTATGGGAGAATATATTCATTAATGACATATCTGACAAGAGGTTAACATCCAAAATATATAAAGAACTCACACACCTCAACAAACAAAAAACAAATAAGCCAATTAAAAAATGGGCTGAGGATCTGAACAGACACTTCTCCAAAGAAGAAATTCATATGGCCAACAGGCACCTGAAGAGATGCTCCACATCGCTAATTATCACAGAAATGCAGATTAAAACCACAATGAGATACCACCTCATACCAGTTAGGATGGCCAACATAGAAAAGACTGGGAACAACAAATGCTGGCAAGGATGCAGAGAAAGGGCAACCCTCCTACTCTGCTGGTGGGAATGTAAACTAGTTCAACCATTGTGGAAAGCATTATGGAGGTTCCTCAAAAAACTCAAAATAGAAATACCATTTGACCCAGGAATCCCACTCCTAGGAATTTACCCTAAAAATGCAGGATCCCAGTTTGATAAAGGCATATGCACCCCTGTGTTTATCACAGCACTATTTCCAATAGCCAAGAAATGGAAGCAACCTAAGTGTCCATCAGTAGATGAATAGATACACAATGGAATATTATTCAGCCATAAGACGAAAACAAATCCTACCATTTGCAACAACATGGATGGAGCTAGAAGGTATTATTCTCAGTGAAATAACCCAGGCAGAGTAAGACAGGTACCAAATGACTTCACTCATCTGTGGAGCATAAGAACAAAGCAAAAACTGAAGGAACAAAACAACAGGAGACTCACAGAACCCAATAATGTCTTAACAGTTACCAAAGGGAAAGGGACTGGGGAGCGTGGTTGGGGAGAAGGGGAATAAGGGGCATTACGATTAGCACACATAACAGGGGGGCCATGGGGAAGGACGTATATAGTACAGAGAAGACAAGTAGTGACTCTGTAGCATCTTACCACGCTGATGGACTGTGACTGTAATGGGGTATGTGGTGGGGACTTGATAATGGGGGGAATCTAGTGACCACAATGTTGCCCATGTGATTTTATATTAGTGATATCAAAAGAAAAAAATGAGAGTTAACTAACTATATAATTAAACGGTGCTGTCTGGGACTTTTTTGATCTTTTTCTTAACAACTTCAACAGAATGTCGTATCAGACTTTGCCCTGTGAAACCATATAAAAATCTATCATCTGAGATGCTGGTATGGTACCCTCAAAGATACTGTAGGCCTAATGGTGTCAACTCACTTTTACATCTTGGATCTGGGCCCTTTTATGGTGTCTGAAAAATCAAGTGAACTCAACATTAACTGATTTTATCATTAAGTTTTGTCAGTATAGTTGTAGGTATGTGCTGTGGAACTGGCATAAGGGAAGGAAAGAATTAGGGCTTCTTGGAGGATATACATCCATTTACCATAAACCAGTAATCTAGGAAGTAACGTGTTTCTTGAGGTCTGTGAGCCACTGTAGCAAATTAATTGAACCCAAGGAGGGGTTTGTGGGAACCTCCAATTTATAGGTAGTTGGTCAGAAGTGGAGATGACAACTTGGCCTTGTGTTGTTTGGATCTGAAGCGGGTGGCAGTCTTGAAGTACTGAGCCCTGACCCCGTGGGATCTGATGCTATCTCCAGATAGACAGTGCCAGGATTGAGTTGAATTGTAGGACGCCCAGCTGGTGGAAGAGAATTCCTTGGTGTGGGGGGAAAACCCACACATTGTGATTGCTGTCAGAATCATAATAAACAAGCAAATGGATGCAGGGTTCAGAGAGGCAACTAGAGCACTTAAATGAGATTACTGTTAGAGTAAGTTAATAAATCAGGCTAACAGAACAGCTTTAAAGTAAAATAAAATGGTGCAAACTTTGTGCTTTCATCTCTCTCTCTCCTCTGCATTTAAAAGGTAAAGAAAGTAAATTTGAGAATAAATATTTATCTACATGCTTTGTACAACAAGATTTCCAGAAGGCAGAAAATATTTCAGAGAGGAAACTATTTTCTTCAGACAAAGGTAAATAATAATTAACAGGTCCTGACCGTTTCGGAAAGCATCCTGTATCTTCTGGTGGGGAATCCTGGTGAGCCTCCAGAAGCCAAGAAAGTTGCTCACCACACTGCCTCTCCGTCACACACACACACAGGAATTACACTTAAGCAGAAGCAGACATTACCAGAGCTCTTTTCTGTTCTTGCTAAGCTGGGTCTCAAAGAAGGCCCCCAACTACACCATTTTTTATTAAAAACATTCTTCATACTTGACTGATGATTTTTTTTCAGGTTGAAGTAAAATTGACATAGAACATCATGTTAGTTTCAGGTGTACATCATAGTGATTCGATGTTTTTATACATTATTAAATGATCCCACATTAAGTCTAGTTACCATCTGTCACCACACAAAGTTATAACAACATTATTGACTATATTCCCTATGCTGTGCATTACATCCCCTAACTGGAAGTTTATACCTCTTGATCCTCTTATTTCACCTGCTCCTCCCATCCCGGCCCCCGCAGTCTCTTACCCCTCTAGTACCAACAGTTTGTTTCCTGTATCTATGAGTTTGGTTCTATTTTGTTTGGTTTGTCTGTTTGCTTTGCTTTTTAGATTCCACATGTAAGTCAAATCATAGTATTTGACTTAATCTCTTTGACTTGTTTCACTTAGTTATTTTTACTTTTTAAATGTAATCCATCAAATTCTTTTGTTTTCTAAATTATCTCTGTTTAAGTACAAAATTGAATGTAATTGTTTTAATAATCATATATGCAAAATTCTAAATTATAGATAGCTCCATTCATCAATTTCTTAGAAGCTTTTTAGTTTAAGGTTTTCACAATATTTTGTTTCTACTTTCTTTGCTCTAGTTTTGTTTTGTTTTGTTTGTTCTTAATTTAACTTTCTGGTTTAACTTAAACCTCAGGCTTGGGAACCATCTCTTCAAATTATTAATCGTTCATCCTGCTTGAATGTCTTGCATTTGACTGAACATGCCAGTTCTTCTAACAATTTCTCAAAGGTCTAACTTCACAAACCTTCCATCAGTTGCTGTTCTCTGAACACTGGCCAAGTTTTTTCTCTTTATACAATATGGCATGTAAAATTAAATAGGGTTTATTCCAACTGAAGCCTGCCCAATGCCAAATAAAGCACAAATAATTGCTCCTCTCCTTTTTCACACATATGCCTTAATACAATCCTATAAAGTATTTGTCTCTTATTTGAACATAGGGAAGACTCATCCAGCTTAACACCAACCATGTTGTTCAATCTCCCTTGGCACTGTTTCATCTATGGCTGTCCTAATTGGTATTTCCACATTTGTTGCAATGCAGTAGCATATTAAAAGTAAGATGTTACATCCCCAAAAGGGTTTCTCCCACATGTTTTTCCTTTAAAAATTGCCCCATGAAAAATTGGTATAAATGTGAATTTAGTGCTTGGGGTCTTAAGAACTAAGGCTTGAGTGACTGAGTATTGTGATACAAACTGAAAAGAAGGATTTAGATGGTTAGAAACTAGGAGTTTGTCAAAAACTGTGGAAAAAGCAGGCTGCCTCTTTTATTCTGTCAGAGTTCAGTTTTAAGTAATGGAAACCCATTTTGGCTAACTTAAACAAAGGGGAATTTATTGGCAAGGTATTAGACAATTTTCAGTAGGCTGGAGCACCATGCTTAGAAAGTAACAAACACCAAGAACATTCCCAACAGCAGGAATCTCAGCCGTGGTCTGAAGAAAAGCATTGGCATTTGTTCTTTGCCACTGGGACTGTTTTGTGGTTCTCTGTAGACATCCAGAGTCTAAACCTGAACCTGATCTTAGGCACTGTTATAGAATCCCCAAAGCAGACAAAACCAGTACCCTTCAGGACATTACTACAGGGAGGGAAAGACATAATTAAGTGGAAGTCCAAGTATTGATCATGTGATAAGTAAAATGTTCTAAAAGCTGAATTCCCAGGTGTCTCCTGGTTACAGAGAAAATAGACTTTCCCAGTAACTCCCAGTCCAAGTGTTTGCTGGCAAAGCGCCTGTGGCCCATCTTTAACAGCCTTGTGTTTAGTTTACTCAGCCTCTCCTCCACTCAGATTCCATGAAGTTCCAGGCTGGTAAATGACAAACTGAAAAGCACCCATCCTGAAGATACAAACACATGGCTTCACAAACACCTGGGGCTTTATAAAGGCGTTTGGGTTTTACCCTTGCTGTGGGAACTTCTCACTTTCAGAGAATAACTCATCTGCATCTTTTTCTTGGATGTCCTCTTGTGCAGCACGTGCAGCCTCAGTGAAATAACACATTGTGTGTCATGTTTGGTGATCACAAATAATTTTCCTATAATAAACTACCAAAGTTTTGAAGTCTTTGTATACATACACATAGGTATCTACACATGTGTTTATGAGAGATGTAAAAATCACCTTCTCACATGCATTTCCAGCTGGCCTGCAGGGAGTTATATATATAAACTGCTGTCTCTCTCTGTGGCATTTTGAATTATTTTCATGTTTTCAAATTAACTTTAAAAATGTTTGCCCCTGAGACCAAATAGAAGAGGAAATCACAAATGAGCGCATCAACATCTACAGTACACAAAAATAAAATGTCTCTAAGCATTACTGTTAGTTGAGACCTAACAGTCGGCCAAATGAAAGCTCTCAAAGTAATGTGAAAATCTTCCTTACTTTAGTAACAGGGAAATCTACCAATTTTATATTTTTATTTTAGCAATAAAACAAGGTTAATTTATGCCTTTTTCAATAATGTGAACTTGGTTTTTTAATGTTACTGTACCCTGCATGAGTAGAGAATTGGAACTCTGCAAACTAGTGCAAAAAAAAAATGCTTATATTCTGTCTCTGACTCTGGAGTCTCACATCTACCAGCCTCCGTGTAGCAGGCTAGCTTTGTACCTTGCTAGTAGGGTGAAATCTCAGATTGTTAACGGTTCCTGACATTGCCTTAGACCAAATATATGAGTTTTGACTCCCAAAAGGCTTTTTAGTCCCTCATGTAAATATATCCTCAGGTGACTTGGCTTATAGGTGCTACAAATATACCCCTCATCGGTTTTATCCTAGCATGACACAGCTAGTCTTAATGTAGGACCCCTGTGCAACTCTGCAGGTGCCCATCAGTGTCACAAGCAGGCTGTTCTTTTCACCAGACTCATCACTATGCTCAGCATGACTCAGCAGGGCCTCCCTGTAGAAATACACTTCTGCCTGTATTCTGCTAGTTTGTATTCCATGTGTCCCGTGAAGTTCTGAGTGGCACTCCTGTGATAGATCTTACCGGGTTGCTCACAACAGAAACATAACTCATAATTAAAGATTAGGTGTTAATTAATGACTTTCAGCTACATGAACACGTTCTGCTTATTCTTACATTGTCAAAACTAATTTCCTTGATCCAAAGAAAATTAATGTATGAAAGTGCTGACACTTTATATATTGATTTTTAAAAATTTCCTGGCTTGAAATGGAAGCATAAAGTTCAGACATAAATGTAAAATGAAAACACTTGTTCACTAATAATCTTAATGACATTCTTAATATTCTTAAGAACTTAAGCCTGTAACAGAAGGGATGGAGAATATTTAAATTTCTGGGGCAGTCTCTAAAGCAGTTCCCCTGACAGCCCACTGTACCCCCCTGCAGACTTTGTCTCCACCCTTTTTCTTAGGAGCAACCCAGGATCTTTGTTTCTGCACATTCCTGGACATTTTCCTCTCCCCTCTTCTTTTTCAAAAGATTTAATTCCCACCTTCTCTAGCCCCATGTTATGGGCTGACTTGTTTCCCCTCAAATATTCAGATGTTGAAGTCCTAACCCCCAGAGCCTCAGAATGTGGCTGTAGGAGATAGGGGTCTTCAGAGAAGTAATTGAGTTAAAATGAGGTCAGGAGTGTGGGCCCTAATCCAGTATGACTGGCGTCCTTATAAGAAGAGAAAATTTGGATAGACACATAGAGAGGGAGACCACCATGTGAACATGAGGACAGCCATCTACAAACCAGGAGAGAGGCCTCAGAACAAACCAGCTCTGTCCTCACTTGGGTTTCAGACTTCCAGCCTCCAGAACTGTGAAAAAAACGATTTCTGGTGTTTTAGCCACCCAACCTGTGGTACTTTGTTTTAGCAGCAAACTAATATACCCCCACTGCTATGCATTCAGTCATCCTAGCCACTCCTTATCCAGCCCTGGGACCTTCTGCTTCCTCTGAGCTTCCATTTCAGTATTCAATTCAGCAAATCGTTTAAATTACAAAGTATTTCTTTGAGGGCTACAGTGAAGCACTTTTCTTCTTCATTCCATTTTCAACAGATTACCCTGTCATGCCACTTACAGTTAGTTAGTATTAGTGGCCAAATCTTAACACTAATCTTACTTTTCCTAGTCACAGAGATGTATAACACTATTTCTAATTTTTTTTATCTGTCCTCTTATTTAATTGTAATCCCAGAGATTTACAAAATAAATGCATAAGGCGCAAAAACTTAGGTCAGAGGTGCAAGAATAGTCGTTGTCTTACTCAGAGAAGACAAGAAGTGATTCTATAGCATCTCACTATGCTGATGGACAGTGACTGTAATGGGGTTGGTGGGGGGGACCTGATGAAGTGGGGAGTTTAGTAACCATAATGTTGCCCATGTAATTGTAGATTAATGATACCAAAAAAAAAAAAGAATAGTCGTTGTCTTATAGCCCAGGTCCTGCTAGAGGCTGGTACACCTGGGACTCAATTTTCCATTCCCTCACTCAGCTACAGCAATGTGCCAAATAGGCAGCTACATAACCAGGACCTAAGAGGTCAGAGGAGTCAGAAGGATAGAAAGACCCTTAAAAGTGGGGGTGTAGGAGCTTCTTCAGGGACCAGATGGGATCTGCATCCCAGTGAGTCAGTGGCATAGCAGGGCACCAGAGAGTCAGGGAGGCCTGCATCTCAGACTAGGAGCGTGCTGGATCATACCGGGCTGTTTATTGCAGAGATGTCTGGGTATAAAGGAGTTTCTATATACTTTGTCATGAAAGAAACTTTATATCCTTTAATAATATCTGTTGGCATCTTTCTGCCAATCACATTACCATCCCATTCTGACACCCACTCATGAGATAAAGAAATTACTGGGTATTATATACAAATAAAAATAGAGAAACTCAGAATGAAAAGTCCATTTGATTTCCACTGGGCTGTTTTGATAAGCCCCCCTCATCTCAAAGTTACATAGGTCGGTTTTTCAGCATCAGTGGGGCAACTTGAACCCCTTTGTAATTGATTTTTGCTTGTTCTTTGGCTGCAGAATACTCACCTAATCAGAGCCAGTTTGCAGGTGGAGTAAGGGTCAGCACAAGTCCAGCAGTACAACTAGGAAGCAGCTCCCAGCATATCCCTCTTCTCACTGTCAACAGCACCACTGAAAAAGGAACTGCACAAAATCATTATATAATTAGGTCCCTTGAATAAAATTTACATTTTATATTTTTGCAGCAACTGTGATGGTCAAAATTGGTATTACTTTTAAAGTAAAACTGAATGCCATTTACAGAATTGTAATTGGATAAGATTTGGATGATGTGAAAAAAGTATTTTTATGTGGCTATGTTTTGCAATTTTGCCTAATTACCAGTAAAAGTAAAAAGGCCAGAGCCATTGCTACTATTATTTAAGGTTAAAATGCTTTCTTTAAAGTGGTATGAAGATGAATTATCAAGTACTATAATAAATTTTTTACAAAAGATTGTATTCCAACACCAGTTGGTGTAAACAGTTCAGTTCTGCCATTGACCACCCAGTTAGTGCAGATGCCACAAGTTAATGGCTCAGCCCTCCACAGAACTGCCCTCACTTCACACATTGGGGGGCCCAGCTATAAATTTGGGGATTCCCATGACCCTCTCAGTTTCAGTAATTCATTAGAAAGACTCATAATTCAGGAAAGCACTGTTCTTACAATTGTGGTTTTATTATAAAGGATACAGATCAAGATCAGTAAAAGGAGACACATGGGGTGGTCTGTGAGGGTCCTGAAGACAGAGCTTCTGTGCCCTCTACTCATAGAATCAGGGTACGTCACCCTCCCAGCTCATCAATGTGTCCACCAACCAGAATACCCACTGAGCTTCAGTTTCCAGAGTTTTTACTTGGTCTCTTTACACAGCAACATTGGCCATATGATTGAACTTCATCTCCAGGCCCTATAAAAATTGCTAATACAAACATTTATATAGCACTTACTATATAGCACCCTAAGGTCAAGGTGACTCAAAACCCCAACACTCTAATCATAGGGCTGGTCTTTCTGCTAAGCAGCCCCCATCCTGAGCCATCTCATTAGCATATAATCAGGTACAATCCAAGGGATTCATGAATAACAAAGATAGTCCTATTTATCATAACATTGCAAGGGTTTTAGAAAAAGGCCAGGAGCCAGGAACTCAAAACAAAGACCAGAAAAAATTTTTATTATACAAGAGAAGAGGATCAGAAAACTAAGATTTTTTTCAAGATAATGAGTTAGTTAGCCAATGGCAGGTTAAATAGCAGTGATGGTGAGATATTACTTAATCCTTGAGTTACTTTCCCTTGCATTTCATTCTGCCTCTGTGCCCTTTATACTTGATAATTATATCCAGATGAACTCTCACCTCTGTCTACAGGTTTGGGGTACTGAATTCCATCTCCTACATTTAGCTGATTATTACTTTCCACAGGGAAGTAGAAGTGTGTGAAGTTCTTTTTCTCATTCTGGTGCTATTTTAACATTCTTAGGAGACCGCTTCATCCATCTTTTAGCTCTTGCCATTCTTTCAAAAAAGAAAATTTTGTAATCTCTGTGTGACAATATACATTTGATATCTGTTGAATATGTATTCTAAAAATAACATTCCTAACATTTTTCCAAAACCTTTATTTTTCTTTCCCCCCTTTCCATGATCCCTTTTCTCCAACTGCCGGATATCAGAAATCATAGTCTAGTACTAGAATTCTCTTTGGCAGTTATGATTGATCTGTGTCAGTTAGTGTACTTTCAGCTGCAAATAAAATGAATAAATAAACAAGCCAGCTGGCCTAAGTCATAGGGATCTGATTGGTTCACATAACTGGAAATCCAGCTGTATGGTAGTTTCGGGCATGCAGTCAGGAAACTGGGGCACTCACTAATTCTCCTTAGCTCTATCAGCAGAAATCAGGACAGTGTGTCTCCTGGTTCGTGTCTAGCAAGAGAGACAGGTTTTTTGTCACTGTCTTTAAAAATGAGAATCCCTTCCTGAAGTCTCAAGCATCTGGAATTGAATTGACCAGAATTGGATTATTTGCCTATTCTTATCAGGAGGGAATGGATCAATATATTTGGCTTAGTACATTTAGAGTCTGTCCTTGGAGTTGAGAATTCAGCTAGCACCTCTAAGTCTCATGGGCCCCAAGGGCAAGGAGAAGATATCTGAACAAAGGATCTGTTAGGAAGGTGGAAGAGGAAAACGGACATTGGTTGGGCAACCTACATTGTCCATTGTACCTAAAATACTGATAGGAAAATTGCTAACACAAACAACATTTATATAGCACTCACTATTCTAGGTGCTTTATGTGTTTTATCACCTAATAACCCTGTCAGACAGATTGTTTTTCTTTTTTTTATTATTTAACTTATTTAAACTAAAAAAACAAAACGCAAAACAGTTCACCCGTTTTTTCCATTTCCTGCCCTCCACCTCTGTCAACCACCAGTCTGTTCTCTGTATGTATGAGCTTAGGGCTTTTAGTTTTTAAGATTCTACATATAAGAGAGATTATATAGTCTTAGCATATTGCCCTTAAGGTCAATCCATGTTGTCACGATGGCAAGATTTCATTCTTTTTATGGCTGAGTAATATTCCCATTGTGTGTGTGTGTGTTTGTGTGTGTGTCCGTCTCACAATTTCTTTATCCATTAATGGACATTTAGATTATTTCTATATTTATCTACTGTAAATAGTGCTGCACTGAACATGGGGTTGTAAATTAGTGTTTCCTTTTTCTTCAGATAAATACCCTAAAGCAGAATTACTGAATTATATGGTAGTTCTAGTTTTACTATTTTGAGGAACCTCCATACTACTTTCCCTGGTGGCTGTGCCAACTTACATTCCCACCAATAGTGCATAAGTGTTCCGTTTTCTCCACATCCTCGCCAACACTTGTTATTTCTAGTCTTTTCGATAATAGCCATTCTAATAGATATGAGGTAATATCGTATCATGGTTTTGATTTGCATTTCCCTGATTATGATTAATGACGTAGAGCATCATTTCATATATCTTTAGTCATCTGTATGTCTTTGGAAAAATGTCTATTCAGATCTTTTGCCTATTTTAGTTGGACTGATTGGTGGATTATTTTTGTTTTTGTTTTGCTATTAAGTTGTATGAGTTTTTTAAATATATGTTGGGTTTTGGCCTCTTATCAGAGAGATAATTTGAATCTCCCATTCAGTGGGATGCCTTTTCATTTTGTTGATGGTTTCCTTTGCTGTGCAAAAAACTTCTTAGTTTGATGTTCTTAGTCCCATTTGTTAATTTTTGCTTTTGTTGCTTTTGCTTTTGGTGTCTATTGTTCTTATTCTACAAATGATGAAGTTGAGAAAGCTTAAGTGATTTGCATTGATATGGCACAAAGATGAATTACTAAGATATCACAGTAATTTTACTAGTACAGTCCATTTGTTTTGGGGTGATGAGATGTGAAATTCAGAGTCAATCCTTGTCTGACTGTGTGGCTTACATATGAGATCCCCCTAAAAGTAGTAAGTTAAAATTTAAATAATGATTCAAGTATTAAGAATATATAATGTGACACTAGCCAAAGGTGGGAACAACCTAAATTTCCATTGATAAGTGAATAGATAAAGAAAATGTAGTATATCCATACAGTGGAGTAGTATTAGCTTTAAAAAGGAGTGAAGTTCTGATTCGTGCTACAACATGGATGAACCTTGGAGACATTATGCTAAGTGAAATAAATAAGCCAGACACTAAGGAAAAATATTGTCTGATTTCATTTATATTAGGTGCCTAGATTAGTCAAATTCAGAGACAAAAAATAGAATGGTGGTTACCAGGGGTTGGTAGGGAAGAGTAATGGGTAGTTATTGTTTAATAGGTACAAAACTTCAATTTGGGATGATGAAAAAGTTTGGGAGAGAATAGCTAACAACAGTGTGAATGTACTTAATGTCACTGAACTGTTCATTTAAAAGTTGTTAAAACTTTAGGCTGTGGATATTTTACCACAGTAATTAATTTAAAAAGGATATGTAGTGTAGCAGAGGCTATTATGATCTCTGAGTATCCATTCTTTCTTTTTTTTCCTTTTAATAATGGACTCCCCTTCTGCACTCTGAATGATGGGTGGGCGTGGTTGCCCAGCCAGAGACATTTCCTAGCTTCCCCTGCAGCTCAGTGTGGCCATGTAAACTAGGTTTTGACTAATACACTATGAGTGGAAGTGACAGGTGTCATTTCTGCCTCAGTGTTCTTAAAAATGAAATTGCTTACTCTCCACACACTCTACTTCCTTACTCTTGGGCTAGAATGGGGACATGGTACTGGTGAGCTACCTCAACCCACATGGAAAAAAAAAGCAGTTGCTTTTCACTCAGATAGAGAATCCATATGTGAAGGTTAGTAGAGACACATTGCCAGCTGGGTCCCTGGGTGAACTCATGGAGCAGAGTCTGTCTATCTTTGCCAGACTGTTGTTATAAGGGGAAGAAATAAGCTTTTATCTTACTAAAAACAATGTATTTTGGATTCTTTTATTATAGCACCTTAGTCTAAGCATTAACTTACACTGCCAGTAGGAAATTTGCACTTATGTGTCAGGCAGTATACTAAGCTTCTTATATGGGTTACCTGATTTAATTTTCTCAACAGGTCTGTGATGTAGATACTATTATTGTCCCCATTCTATGAATAAGGAAATTGAGGCACAGTGGGTTTTGCAATTTGACCAAGATCACGCAGCTAGTAAATGGTAGAGCTAGGAATTAAACTTCAGCAGTTGACTTCAGAAGCTGTTTTTTCTCCATTGATTTTATTACAGCCCTTGAGAGAATTTGACATGCTTTAGGGGATGAAAAAACAAGAATCCCTGCCTTACCAATCAATAGTTTTTAATCTTTTCATTTTCATGTCCAATACCTACGTAGGAAAAATGAATTCACGTAATTGTTGATTATTTTATTTTATTTTTTACGTTATAGAATCTTAATTTAGGAGAGACTTTTAGACTTTCTAGGCACTGGACTTTTATGTACAGTAAAATTTCCAAAATAATTTGAGACTAACATGGAATTTTTACTATCATTTTTGCCAAGGTAAGTACAATTAAAAAAAAAGAAAATTGTTATCCATTGCCAGTATTTACAAAAAGAACATCTAACATCAAAGTAAATTGAAAAAGTCATAAAGATAGAAAAAAATGGAAATTTAATTAAATTGGATAAATTTGCCATTATGAAAATTTCACTTACTGCAGGTTTCTGATTTTTCTGAATGTACCAGTGACTGGTAGAAAACATAGTGAAAAAACATTCCAAGAAAGAACAAATGAGTCTTTGGCCTTAGTCAACTAATTGGTCTGTTTCATCCACACTCAGTGCTTGGATTCTGCCACATTCCACCAAGTGGCAGGGAGCTTCTGATGGCTCACATGAAAGGGTGCATTTTCTCGAGGTATCCTTTACCAACAGTCATCACTGTGCCATTTGAAAGTCTTATGGAGGCCTACAGATCACACATTTCTTTAGTGACAGGGCAGCACTCATTGTCTCAAGAGATGATTTTGCATATCTAACCTTCTATAGTTTATGTTATAAAACTTCTCTAAATACCTATTTTGAGTATAAAATATGAGGTGATTTTATGGTTTTTAAGTCTCTCCACTCTCCCCATCTTTTGACTCACCTAGGTACGCTGCCACTGTGATCTCTAACAGGAAATATGATAGATTTGAAAGTGCTGTGTATGTTGCTCTCTGTAGAAGCTCAAAAAATAATTTCTCTCTTATTCTCCTGTAGAGACAAAAAATTTTTTTTTAATCTCATAGTAGCTGTTGAGATGTATGCTAGTTTGATGAACTTGTGCTGAATATGGACATGCCATTCCAGCCAAGGAATGATCAGAAAAAATTATCACCTTGAAGAGGTAATTTTAAAATGGCCATGTACTTAAATTTCCTCCAGTCTGAAGATCCAAAAGGGGAATAACATTAATAATAATGATTCAAATTCCACTAGCCCCTGCCTCTACTGACTGAGAGAAGAAATCAGTCCCATTTCAAAACTTGATATTTATTTCTGGGGAGCCTCAGAGTGTGTCTGAAAAGTGCCCCTAAATTCTGGGGAGCTTCCCAGTGGCCCAACTAGCCGGCAGTGCTGCTTCTGCCCAGCCCTAGGTTACTCTTCAGGACCTGCCCCACCTGGGTCAGAGCCCCAGAGGTGAAGGCAAGAGAGGCTTGTGCTGAATTTTCTGCTGACGTATGGCTACATCAGTGTATGGAAAAATAACATCATTTTTGTATAGGTACAGCCTCAGGTGTAGGATAACTAACCTATGCTTTTATTTTTTGTTAAGGCTTATTTTGTTAAAATAAGGAATCTTTGATTAGTAATGACATTACATGGGTGATTATATTTGGAATCACACCCTCAAATTCAGTCCTTCATTCAGCATATATTTACTGAGTACTGGTATGTGCCAGGCAGTGTTCCATGTGCTGGGGATAAGTGATAAAACAAATTAAACTCCTACCCTCGTGGAGAATAAAAATCAACCAATTAACATTGAATTCATAATACCGACTCATTCCTGCAAATATAACCTCTTGATTTCCATCAAGCTTTCTGAGATTCTGATATAAAGAATTGCTATCTTCAATAGCACAAATCATTTGAGGGGAAGAGGGGCCAGTTATGTATTTTTTCATTTATAATTATAGGAGCTGTAAAAAGAGGAAGGGAATTCTGAGGGTAAAGATAGAAGGGGTTGCAGTCTTCTTGCTAGACTTCAGACTGAGTTTGCTCAGTTGATGTCATTGATCATGCAACTCCTTTCCCGGACCTTTCCCATATTTGACACTTTAGGCTACCAGAGACTAACTTACTTTCCAGTGCATTTGATGGCATTTGGAAGCCCTCCAGTAGCCAAATACTATATCAGAAGGGAAAAATTCCTGCTATGCTGGAGTGTTTAGGTGTAGAGTATATACATGCTTGCAGTTTATTTCGAAGTGTATCCAAAAAATAAGATGGATTAATGTGTGAATAGAGGGATGCTTAGATGGTTAGATATGTAAAAAGCAAATATAACAATGTCAATTGTAGAATCCAGGTGACAGTGTATGGTCACTGTATTATTATTTCAGTTTCTGTTTGAATATTAAAATATTGAATAAAAATATCTTTCCTAGACTTTGAAGATTTCTACCTTGTAGTTCACATTATTGAATTAAAATTTTGTTACAACATTTAAACTACCTTTCAATAAAATTGTCTTTGTTAATGGACATGAATTAATTTCTCTTAACATTGATTAAATTTTAAATGTTTAAAAAGCACTTCTGTGTTTCTCTTTAGAAAGTTTATACAATGGAATGTGAAATAGCTATATGATTTTTTTGTTTAAAAAATATTTACCTTCCTAGACTATATTTTTTTACACACTTAGCAAACTATTAACAAATTAACTAAATTAACTTTTTTTATATATATCAGAGAGGCACTGGTTTTACAATTGCTGATAATGCTTAGAGGAGGTGCATTGGCTAGTGTTCAGTGCAGAGACCAAAATCCACCCTTAAGTAGTTTAAGCCAGAAGGGATTTATTGCATGGTGTAGTACAAAGGGTTGGCACGGTTGAGAAACAACCTGTAAGCTAACTAATCGTGAGGAGTGGCCTACAAACCTGTGCTCTAGGACGGGGCCATGAAATGAATGCTGCTTGTGCCATGATCAGGAAGCCACTTAACCAAGGCAATGCCACCTCTATAGCCACCGGCTCTACAACCACAACACCTTCACTATTAAATAGCCCATCAAGAAGGATTCTTCCACTCACCCACTCAATTCTGGATTCTTCACTATACACAAGTGCCTCTAGTTTGTGGAATTTAAGTCACATGCATAACCCTGGCTCCAAGACACTAAAACCCAGGAAGGCATGTTTAGAAGAGGATGACATTAGATGAAAGGCTGTTGGAAGCTTTTTAATGAACAGATTAGGCAGACAGTACTTGAACACACTGATCAACATTACCACCAAGTACTAGATATTCTCACCCTTCTGATAGGTGTAATTACAAGTAGCTGGCTAACTCTAAAAAAAAAAAAAAGAAGAAGAAAGAAAGAAAAAAATGGATGGCAGCATCTAAGAAGCATTCTCAACCAAAACATCAACCCTGATTCTGAGAAAGTCTCCATATCCAACTACCAAGTTAACAAAAAATAGAGGGATAGAGGTAAATGTTAACACCACCACAGGAATGCAGTCAGCAAGATCCAGACGGTGGGAAATACTACAGGACAAATGATAAAGTTTCTTCCCCAAATAAGTGATGAGGAAGAAAAACGAAGAGGAATCTAAAATTAAAAAGATTTAAAAGATGTCCCAATTAAATGCAGTGTGTGAATCTTATATGGATCTTTTTTTATTTTATTTTATTTTTATTTTGGTATCATTAATCTACAATTACATGGGCAACATGATGGTTACTAGACTCCCCATATCATCAGGTCCCCCCACCAACCCCATTACAGTCACTGTGCATCAGCGTAGTGAGATGCTATAGAATCACTACTTGTCTTCTCTGAGTTGTACAGCCCTCCCTGTGCCCCCACCCCACATTATGTCTGCTAATCACTGTGCCCATTTTTCCCCCTTGTCCATCCCTTCCCACCTATCCTCCCAGTCCCTTTCCCTTTGGTAACTGTTACTCCATTCTTAACGTTCTGTGAGTCTGCTGATGTTTTGTTCCTTCAGCTGATTTTCTTTGTTTTTATACTCCACATATGAGTGAAATCATATGATACTTCTCTTTTTCCGCCTGCCTTATTTCACTGAGCAAAATACCCTCTAGCTCAATCCAAGTTGTTGCAAATGGTAGGATTTGTTTTCTTCTTATGGCTCAATAATATTCCATTGTGTATATGTACCACATCTTCTTTATCCATTCATCTACTGATGGACACTTAGGTTGCTTCCATTTCTTGACTATTGTGAATAGTGCTGTAATAAGCATAGGGGTGCATATGTCTTTTTCAAACTGGGCTGCTGCATTCTTAGGGTAAATTCCTAGGAGTGGAATTCCTGAGTCAAATGGTATTTCTATTTTGAATTTTTTGAGGAACCTCCATACTGCTTTCCACAATGGTTGAACTAATTTGCATTCCCACCAGCAGTGTAGGAAGGTTCCCCTTTCCCCACATCCTCACCAACATTTGTTGTTGTTTGTCTTTTGAATGGTGGCCATGCTCACTGGTGTGAGGTGATATCTCATTGTGGTTTTAATTTGCATTTCTCTGATGACTAGTGATGAGCATCTTTTCATGTGCCTTTTGGCCATCGGAATTTATTCTCTGCAGAAGTATCTGTTCAAATCCTCTGGCCATTTTTTAATTGGCTTATTTGTTTTTTGTTTGTTGAGGTACATGAACTCTTTACATAATTTGGATGTCAACCCCTTGTCGGACATACTGTAGGATGTCTTTTTGTTTGACTGATGGTATCTCTTGCTGTACAGAAGCTTTTTAGTTTAATAGTCCCGTTTGTTCATTGTTGCTTTTCTTTCCCTTGCCCCGGGAGATATGTTCATGAAGTTGCTCATGTTTATATCCAAGAGATTTTTGCCTATATTTTTTCTAAGAGTTTTATGGTTTCATGACTTACATTCAGGTCTTTGATCCATTCTGAGTTTACTTTTGTGTATGGAGTTAGACAGTAATCCAGTTTCATTCTCTTACATGTAGCTGTCGAGTTTTGCCAACACCAGCTGTTGAAGATGCTGTCATTTCCCCATTGTATATCCATGGCTCCTTTATCATATATTAATTGACCATATATCCTTGGGTTTATATCTGGGCTCTCTATTCTGTTCCACTGGTCTATTGGTCTGTTCTTGTGCCAGTACCATATTGTATTGATTACTGTAGCTTTGTAGTAGAGCTTGAAGTCTGGGAGTGTAATACCCCCTGCTTTATTCTTCCTTCTCAGGATAGCTTTGGCTATTCAGGGTTTTTTGTGGTTCCATATGAATTTTAGAACTATTTGCTCTAGTTTATTGAAGAATGCTGTTGGTATTTTGATAGGGATTGCATTGAATCTGTAGATTGCTATAGACAGGATGGCTATTTTGACAATATTAATTCTTCCTAGCATAGAGCATGGGATGAATTTCCATTTATTACTGTCCTGTTTAATTTCTCTTAAGAGTGTCTTGTAGTGTTCAGGGTACAGGTCTTTCACATCCTTGGTTAGGTTTATTCCTAGGTATTTTATTCTCTTTGATGCAATTGTGAATGGAATTTTTTTCCTGATTTCCCATTCTGCTTGTTCATCATTAGTGTATAGGAATACAACAGATGTCTGCATATTAATTTTGTATCCTGCAAATTTTCTGAATTCAGATATTAGATCTAATAGTTTTGGAGGGATTCTTTAGGGTTTTTTATGTACGATATCATGTCATCTGCAAACAAGGACAGTTTGAGTTCTTCCTTGCCGATCTGGATGCCTTTTATTTCTTTCTGTTGTCTGATTGCTGTGGCTAGGACATCCAGTACTATGTAAAATAAAAGTGGGGAGAGTGGGCATCCTTGTCTTGTTCCCAATCTTAAAGGAAAAGCCTTCAGCTTCTCGCTGTGAAGTATAATGTTGGCTGTGGGTTTGTCATATATGGCCTTTATGATGTTGAGGTACTTGCCCTCTGTACCCATTTTGTTGAGAGTTTTAATCATGAATGGATGTTGAATTTTCTTGAATGCTTTTTTAGCATCTATGGACATGATCATGTGGTTTTTCTCCTTTTTCTATTATTTTGGTATCATTAATCTACAGTTAAATGTACAACATTATGGTTACTAAACTCCCCACTTTAGCAGGTTGCCCCCAGTTACCCCATTACAGTCACTGTCCATCAGTGTAGTGAGATGCTATAGAATCACTACTTGTCTTCTCTGAGTTTTACAACCCTCCCCGTGCCCCCCCCAACATTACATCTGCTAATCGTAATGCCCCCTTTTCCCCCTTATCCCTCCCTTCTCACCCATCCTCCCCAGTCCCTTTCCCGTTGATAAGTGTTAGTCCATTCTTGGGTTCTGTGAGTCTGCTGCTGTTGTGCTCTTACAGTTTTTTTCGTTCTTATGCTCCACATATGAGTGAAATCAGTTGATACTTGTCTATTTCCAAGTTGTTGCAACTGGTAGGATTTGTTTTCTTCTTATGGCTGAATAATATTCCACTGTGTATATATACCACTTCTTTATCCATTCATCTACTGATGGACACTTAGGTTGCTTCCATTTCTTGGCTATAGTAAATAGTGTTGCGATAAACATAGGGGTGCTATTGTAAATAGTGCTGCGATAAACATAGGGGTGCATCTGTCTTTTTCAAACTGGGCTACTGCACTGTTAGGGTGATTTCCTAGGAGTGGAATACCTCGGTCAAATGGTATTTCTGTTTTGAGTTTTTTGAGGAACCTCCATACTGCTTTCCACAATGGTTGAACTAATTTGTATTCCCACCAGCAGTGTAACAAGGCTCGCTTTTCTCAACATCCTCCCCAACACTTGTTGTTGTTTGTCTTTTCGATGGTGGCCATCCAAACTGGTGTGAGGTGATATCTCATTGTGGTTTTAATATGCATTTCTCTGATGATTAGTGATGTGGAGCATCTTTTTATGTGCCTGTTGGCCATCTGAATTTCTTCTTTAGAGAAGTGTCTATTCATATCCTCTGCCCATTTCTTAATTGGATTATTTGCTTTTTGTTTGTTGAGGTGCATGAGCTCTTCATATATTTTGAATGTCAACCCCTTATCACATAGGTCATTTATGAATATGCTCTTCCATACTGTAGGATGTCTTTTTGTTCTACTGATGGTATCCTTTACTGTACAGAAGCTTTTCAGCTTGATATAGTCCCTCTTGTTCATTTTTGCTTTTGTTTCCCTTGCCCAGGGAGATATGTTCATGAAGAAGTCGCTCATGTTTATGTCCAAGAGATTTTTGCCTGTTTTTTTCTAAGAGTTTTATGGTTTCATGACTTACATTCAGGTCTGTGATCCATTTTGAGTTTACTTTGGTGTATGGGGTTAGACAGTAGTCCAGTTTCATTCTCTTACATGTAGCTGTCCAGTTTTGCAAACACCAGCTGCTGAAGAGGCTGTCATCTCCCCATTGTATATCCAAGGCTCCTTTATCATATATTAATTGGCCATATATGTTTGGGTTAATGTCTGGATTTTCTATTCTGTTCCACTGGTCTGTAGGTCTGTTCTTGTGCTAATACCAAATTGTCTTGAGTACTGTGGCTTTGTAGTAGAGCTTGAACTCAGGGAGCATAATTCCCCCTGTTTTATTCCTCCTTCTCAGGATTGCTTTGACTGTTTGGGTTCTTTTGTGGTTCCATATGAATTTTAGAATTATTTGTTCCAGTTCATTGAGGAAGTCTGTTGGTATTTTGATAGGGATTGCATTGAATCTGTAGATTGCTTTAGGTAGTAGAGCCATTTTGACAATATTTATTCTTCCTAGCCAAGAGCATGGGATGAATTTCCATTTGTTAGTGTCCTCTTTAATTTCTCTTAGGAGTGCCTTATAGTTTTCAGAGTACAGGTCTTTCACTTCCTTCGTTAGGTTTATTCCTAGGTATTTTACTCTTTTTGATGCAATTGTGAATGGAATTGTTTTCCTGATTTCTCTTTCTGCTAGTTCATCTTTAGTGTATAGGAGAGCAACAGATTTCTGTTTGTTAATTTTGTATCCTGCAACTTTGCTGAATTCAGATATTAGTTCTAGTAGTTTTGGAGTGGAGTCTTTAGGGTTTTTTATGTACAATATCATGTCATCTGCAAATAGTGACAGTTTGACTTCTTCTTTACCAATCTGTATGCCTTGTACTTCTTTGTTTTGTCTGATTGCATGGCTAGGACCTTCAGTGCAATGCTGCGTAACAGTGGGGAGAGTGGGCATTCCTGTCTAGTTCCCGATCTTAGATGAAAAGCTTTCAGCTTCTCGCTGTTAAGCATGATGTTGGCTGTGGGTCTGTCATATATGCCCTTTATTATGTTGAGGTACTTGCCCTCTATATCCATTTTGTTGAGAGGTTTAATCATGAATGGATGCTGAATTTAGTCAAATGCTTTTTCAACATCTATGGAGATGATCATGCGGCTTTTGTTCTTCTTTTTGTTGTTGTGGTGGATGATGTTGATGGATTTTCGAATGTTGTACCATCCTTCATCCCTGAGATGAATCTCACTTGATCATGGTGCATGATCTTCTTGATGTATTTTTGAATTCGGTTTGCTAATATTTTGTTGAGTATTTTTGCATCTATGTTCATCAGGGATATTGGTCTGTAATTTTCTTTTTTGGTGAGGTCTTTGCCTGGTTCTGGTATTAGAGTGATGCTGGCTTTATAGAATGAGTTTGGAGGTATTCCCTCCTCTTCTATTTTTTGGAGAACTTTAAGGAGAATGGGTATTATTTCTTCTGTATATGTCTGGTAAAATTCAGAGGTGGATCCATCTGGCCCAGCGGTTTTGTTCTTAGGTAGTTTTTAAATTACCAATTCAATATCATTGCTGGTGATTGGTCTGTTTAGTTCTTCTGTTTCTTGCTTGGTCAGTCTTGGAAAGTTGTATTTTTCTAAGAAGTTGTCCATTTCTTCTAGGTTTTCCAGCTTGTTAGCATATAGATTTTTATAGTATTCTCTTATAATTCTTTGTATTTCTGTGGGGTCCATCGTGATGTTTCCTTTCTCATTTCTGATTGTGTTTATGTGTGTAGATTCTCTTTTTCTCTTAATGAGTCTGGGTAGGGGTTTATCTATTTTGTTTATTTTTTCAAAAAAACAGCTCTTGGTTTCATTGATTTTTTTCTATTGTTTTATTCTTCTCAATTTTATTTATTTCTTCTCTCATCTTTATTATGTCCCCTCTTCTGGTGACTTTGGGCCTCAGTTCTTCTTTTTCCAATTTCAGTAATTGTGTCTTTAGACTACTCATTTGAGATTGTTCTTCCTTCTTTAAATAGGCCTGGACTGCAATATACCTTCCTCTTTAGAACTGCCTTTGCTGCCTCCCACAAAAGTTGCGGCTTTGTGTTGTTGTTGTCATTAGTCTCCATATATTGTTTGATCTCTGTTATAATTTGGTCCTTGACCCATTGATTATTTAGGAGCATGTTATTAAGCCTACATGTATTTGTGAGCCTTTTTGTTTTCTTTGTACAATTTATGATTTCAATATATTTGAATTTACTGAGGTTCTTTTGTGACCTAGTATGTGGTCTATTCTGGAAAATGTTCCATGTCCATGTGCACTTGAGAAGAATGTATCCTGCTGCTTTTGGGTGCAGAGTTCTGTAGATGTCTGTTAGGACCATCTGTTCTGGTGTGTTGTTCAGTGCCTATGTGTCTTTACTTATTTTCTGTCTGGTTGATCTGTTCTCTGGAGTGAGTGGTGTGTTGAAGTCTCCTAAAATGAATGCATTGCTTTCTATTTCCTCCTTTAATTCTGTTAGTATTTGTCTCACATTTGTCGGCGCTCCTGTGTTGGGTGCATATATATTTATAATGGTTATATCCTCTTGTTGGACTGACCCCTTTACCATTATATAATGTCCTTCTTTATCTCTTGCTACTTTGTTTTGAAGTCTATTTTGTCTGATACAAGTACTGCAACACATGTTTTTTCTCTTTGTTTTTTGCATGAAATATCTTTTTCCATCCCTTCACCTTTAGTCTGTGTATATGTTTGAGTTTGAGGTAAGTCTCTTGTAAACAGCATATAGTTGGGTCTTGCTTTTTATCCATTTTATTACTCTGTGTGTTTTGATTGGTGCATTCAGTCCATTTATATTTAGGGTGATTTTTGATAGATCTGTACTTATTGCCATTGTTGGCTTTAGATTCGTGGTTACCAAAGTTTCAAGGGTAGCTTCTTTGCTGTCTAACTGTCTAACTTAACTCTCTTGTTAAGCTATTATAAACACAGTCTGATGATTCTTTATTTCTCTCTCTTCTTCTTCTTCCTCCTCCATTCTTTATATACTAAGTGTTTTATTTTGTACTCTTTTTTACATTTCCTTTGACTGTTTTTGTGGATAGTTTATTTTACTTTTTGCCTTTAGTTAGTATTTGGATGGTCTGCTTTCTTTGCTATGATTTTATTTTCTCTGGTGACATCTTTTTAACCTTAGGAGTGCTTCCATCTAGGGCAGTACCTTTAAGATATCCTGTAGAGGTGGTTTGTGGGAGGCAAATTCCCTCGCTTTTGCTTGTCTGGGAATTGTTTAATCCCTCCCTGAAATTTAAATTATAATCGTGCTGGATACAGTATTCTTGGTTCAAACCCCTTCTATTTCATTATGTTAAATATATCATGCCATTCTCTTCTGGCCTGTAAGGTTTCTGTTGAGAAGTCTGATCATAGTCTGATGGGTTTTCCTTTGTAGGCGATCTTTTTTCTCTCTCTAGCTGCCTTTAATACTCTGTCATTATCTTTGATCTTTGCCATTTTAATTATTATGTGTCTTGATGTTGTCTTCCTTGGGTCCTTTGTGTTGGGAGATCTGTGGGCTTCCGTGGACTGAGAAACTATTTCCTTCCCCAGTTTGAGGACGTTTTCAGCAATTATTTCTTCAAAGTCACTTTCTATCCCTTTTTCTCTCTCTTCTTCTTCTGGTACTCCTATAATGCGAATATTGTTCCGTTTGGATTGGTCACACAGTTCTCTTAATATTCTTTCATTCCTAGAGATCCTTTTATCTCTCTCTACCTCAGCTTCTCTGTATTCCTGTTCTCTGATTTCTATTCCATTAACACTCTCTTGCACCTCGTCCCGTCTGCCCTTAAGCCCGTCAGTCGATTGTTTCATTTCTGTAATGTCCCTCCTCACTTCATCCCTTAGCTCTTGCATATTTCTCTGTAGGTTCATCAGCATTGTTATGACTTTTATTCTGAATTCTTTTTCAGGAGGATTGTTTAAATCTATCCCACCAGGCCCTCTCTCTGGAGTTGTCTTTGTGATTTTTGACTGGACCAGATTCTTTTGTCTTTTCATGGCGATAGAAGTGCTCGCAGGCAGGCGACACGTGTGTCAGCTGGGAGAACAAAGTCCCTTCTGCTTGTTGTTCTCCTTCCCTTCTCCACAGCCTGTGCTGGTTACCGCACAGGGGGAGGCAGTCTCTGGGATAATCCCGAGTTGCCATGGGCAGGGTCTCCCTCGGGCTAGCCTAGAGCACTGCGGAGGGTTGCAGCCATGCTGGGTACTTCTGCTGCAAGTCTGGTGCCCCTTCGTTCCTTCCAGACCTTGCTCTGGTTTCCGCAGCTTGTGCCCATTACCTGCACACTGGGAGGCAGTCTCTGGGATAATCCCCTGAGTTTTCATGGGCAGGGCCACCCTTGGCCTAGCCTAGAGCACTGTGGGGGTTTGCAGCCACGTCGGGTGCTTCTGCTGCAAGTTTGGCACTCCTTGGTGCCTTCCAGACCTTGCCCTGGCTTTTGCGGCCCTTCCCGGTTAGCTGTGGGACGGCCTGGAGGAGATTGTGTGGTTGCTGTGGGCGGGGCCGCTCTCCCTCTGTTCCGCAGCTGTGGCGGCTCATCTGGTCCGTTTGCCACACTGGCCTGGGGGAAAGAATGGCAGGCTGCTTATCACCGTGAGGGGCTTCAGTGGGGCTGCTTTACCCTGCAGCTGGTTAGAGGACCTGAAATTCCTCAAGTTTCCCAGCCTGCTGGGCTGAGTGTGCTGTTGGGCCCTAGTCTTTTTAAGACTTTTAAAAAAGTGCCTGCTTTTCTTTTGTCCCAGGGGATCCGGCTGTGGGTACCCGCTCGCAGTCTCTGTCCCAGATCCTGCCCTTCTGTTTCTCTAATCTCCAGTACACCATGCGATGTGTGTCTGTGCTACCAGGGCAGATCACCAGGGCTGGTTATTTAGCAGTCCTGTGCTTTCATGCCCTCCCCACTCTAATTCTTTTCCACCCGCCAGTGAGCTGGGGTCGGGGAGTGCTCGGGTCCTGCCAGGTCGCGGCTTTCTATCTTACCCCCTTTGTGAGGTGCTGAGTTCTCACACATGTAGATCTAGCCTGGCTGTTGTACTGTATCGTCTGGTGTCTCTTTTAGAAATAGTTGTATTTGTTGTATTTTCACAAATATATATGGTTTTGGGAGATTTCCGCTGCCCTGCTCATGCTGCCATCTTGAGCCCCTCCTCCTCTTGTATGTATCTTGATTCAAACAAACCAACTGTCAGCATTTTATGAGGATCTCAGGGAAATATGAAAATTTGCTTGGATAATTGATCATATTAATTACTGTTAATTTTTTAGATGCCATAATAGTATTGTGATTATGTCAACAATCCAATCGCTTTCACAATAAGCTCTTTTCCTTTCCAGGTTGTACATTGTTTCTTTCATAATTAACTTATGGCTCTGTGTTTTACACTTGAAAGTTTATTGTGCTAGTCTATTTTACATATGTTAAATAGCAATCCTGTGATAAATGTAAATTTATTACAGCCTTTCTGAAAGTGGATAAAAACAAATGTCTATTTTAAAGTGCATTTAGTATGTCTATGAAGGAATAAAGCAGTCTTTAAGGGAAGGAATACCACCAGGCATCTTTGCTAAATAATAGGTAAGGAAAATCACCAGATAATATATAGCCTTTCAGGAAAATAGATTTGTGTTCAAAGTATTTTCAAAATATTCCTTTGTCCGTGAAACTTTGAGGGGGAAGCTACTGTCTCACTTTAAAGAAGAGGAAAACCCCAAGAACACCCCTAGCCAGGGTAAGGTAACTGTGAGAAGCACACTGAATCTTGGTGTTATTAGACACAGCAAGGGGTGACACCTGGGCCATCAGTGTCTGAAAAACTAGTTGGCTACTATTTGAATTTGCAGTTCTCCCTGTTAATGGGCTTAAGCCATGCATTCTGAAACTTTGTTCTTGGGGATGAAAACTATCTTAGACATTACAGTGGTGTGTGCCCCTTCAAAGTTCAATACTACCCAACAAAATCTTACTCCTTTATTTCTCTCACTACAGAGAATTTAAATTTAATTTAAACTTTCTCATTGGGGGAAGGGAGGACAATTACGGGGAAAAAAATGTTTTACAAACTTTGGTTTAGGCCAAAAGATGTTTTCTTCAGATATGGTGATTTTAAAATCACATTTTTCACATCGTTGGAAATGAGTATCATTCCATTTGCTTTTTAAATTAAATTAGTTAAAAAATTTTTCTTAGGCACACACAGGTATTTTCCCAGATTTCAAATGGTAATAAAATTTTTTCTAAAGATGATCCACCAAATGCCGCTTTTTTTAAAGAAATATTGTGGCATCTCTGCCTAATAGAAAATGGGTAATGAGTTGATTAAAAGGATGACTGGATAGCTCCCTTGGGGAACTTCAGTCCTCATTGATTTGAGCTGTCTACCTACAGTGAGCTCATTAACTGATAATTGCTAGTCTCCACTAAACTTTGTGCTTCAAAAACAATTTTAAAACCTGTTCATGGGTAATCACTTAGAGTTAATGTCCTGTACTTCTAGATATCTCTCTCTATTCTTGCTTATGTGGAATTGCTACAGAATTTTCTAGCTTGAAACAAGATGTGAGATTGCCATTCTTGACCCTGAAACTGACACTGCCCTGAGGCAATACAAAAATGTCACCTCTGCTTGTCTCTAAAGTTTATGTAACACAAGTTGAGTCTGGAAAAGGTACCGTCTTCACTGTGACTGAAAGCCACCTCTAACCAGATGATTTCATTACAACTCATGTGCACCAGAGTCCACACTGTAAGCTGAAAGTTGGATCAGGCATTCAAGAATTGCTTGCAAACTAAAGTGGCAGATGTATTTTATAAACTGCTATTTTAAAATATTTTAAATATCTTAACACAGCTATTTTTTGATGTGAAAAATATTTATTGCTTAGAATACTACAGCTAAGGAGACTTGATGGAAGGAGCAACTGATTCTGCCAAAAGTCAAGAGAGTGATACATTGAGAAATAGGAAGGCTTTAGGAGGAAAGCACTATTGGCTTTGAAAGGTATGTACACTTCTCCATCTGAAGAACGTGGTGAGGTTGTTCCAGGCAGGGGGTAGCTGTTGGGTGGGGCCAAATAAGCAAAGCACAGAGATGGAAAATTCCAAGGTATATTTGGGGGCTAAGTTTCTACAGCTGAAGGTTACGGTGGAGAGGCCAGTGGTTGCAGACGAAGCTAGAAAGTTTGGAGCCACATCATGGACCTCAGATGACATGTAAAGGCCTTCCTACCCTCATGGTTACCTCTTTGGGAAGAATTACTGAAATGGAGCTGTCATTTGAATATATAATACCACCTAATTCCATTGTGGGCTCCTCCCCTACCTCCTTCATCCAGCAGAAAGGGATCAAAATTTCCCTATACTGTAACCTTGAGCAAGTTCCTTCATCTCTCTGTACCCTGATTTCCTCATCTATAAAATGGAGATTAGCATAGTAGGTACCATCTGTTTGTTAGAGAAATAAGTTTTAGATGGATATATCTCTAGTAGGGCAGGGCCATGGAACAAGCATCATGATTAATTTTACCGGTCTATGAAGAAAAATGCCAGGATATAAATAGTATAGTAAGAACAGGAGGGACTCCATCTTAAGGCTAAGATTCCATTTTAAAAACCAGGGAGTTAGGGGATAAGATTCCTAACATATTTAATGGTAATTGGCCAATAATCAACCCTATCTTAAGACAGGGCAAGCAGTCCTAAATGGTATGTGCCCATTGCTTGAGGGTAACCACTATCTTGGAGAAGAACAGGATCAAGAAATTCCTTGTGTTAGGTTTATTTTATAGAATATCTAGAGGACAGACTATGGATGGTGACAAATGTCTATCACTGGATATAGACATCATGATACCACATGTCAAGCCCAGAACTCCACCCTCACCCTTTACCCCATTCTTTTTTTTAATATAATTTATTTTATTATCATTAACCTACAATTACAAGTGCAATATTATGGTTATTAAACTACCCCTTCATCAGGTCCCCCCCACCAACCCCATTACAGTCACTTTCCATCAGTGTAGTCAGATGCTATAGAATCACTACTTGTCTTCTCTGAGTTGTACAGCCCTCCCCGTGCCCCCCCAACATTACATCAGCTAATCATAATGCCCCTTTTTCCCTCTTATCCCTCCCTTCCCGCCCATTTTCTCCAGTCCCTTTTCCTTGATAACTATTAGTCCGTTCTTGATTTCTGTTAGTCTGCTGCTGTTTTGTTCCTTCAGTATTTTTTCTTTGTTCTTATACTCCACATATGAGTGAAATCATTTGATACTTGTCTTTTTCGGCTTGGCTTATTTCACTAAGCATAATACCCTCTAGCTCCATCCATGTTGTTGCAAATGGTAGGATTTGTTTTCTTCTTATGGCTGAATAATATTCCATTGTGTATATGTACCACTTCTTCTTTAGCCATTCATCTACTGATGGACACTTAGGTTGCTTCCATTTCTTGGCTATTGTAAATAGTGCTGCAATAAACATAGGGGTGCATCTGTCCTTTTCAAATTGGGCTGCTGCATTCTTAGGGTAAATTCCTAGGAGTGGAATTCCTGGGTCAAATGGTATTTCTATTTTGAGTTTTTTGAGGAACCTCCATACTGCTTTCCACAATGGTTGAACTAATTTGCAGTTCCCACCAGCAGTGTAGGAGGGTTCCCTTTTCTCCACATCCTCGCCAACATTTGTTGTTGTTTGTGTTTTGGATGTTGGCCATCCTCACTGGTGTGAGGTGATATCTCATTGTGGTTTTAATCTGCATTTCTCTGATGATTAGCGATGTGGAGCATCTTTTCATGTGCCTGTTGGCCATCTGAATTTCTTCTTTGGAGAAGTGTCTATTCATGTCCTCTGCCCATTTCTTAATTGGATTATTTGCTTTCTGTTTGTTAAGGTGCATGAGTTCTTTATATATTTTGGATGTCAACCCTTTATCAGATACGTTTTTTATGAATATATTCTCCCATACTGTAGGATGTCTTTTTGTTCTACTGATGGTGTCCTTTGCTGTACAGAAGCTTTTCAGCTTGATATAGTCCCACTTGTTCATTTTTGCTTTTGTTTCCCTTGCCCGGGGAGATATGTTCATGAAGAAGTTGCTGATGTTTATGTCCAAGAGATTTTTGCCTATGTTTTTTTCTAAGAGTTTTATGGTTTCATGATTTACATTCAGGTCTTTGATCCACCTTGAGTTTACCTTTGTGTATGAGGCTAGATAGTAGTCCAGTTTCATTCTCCTGCATGTAGCTGTCCAGCTTTTCCAACACCAGCTGCTGAAGAGGCTGTCATCTCCCCATTGTATATCCAAGGCTCCTTTATCAAATATTAATTGACTGTATATGTTTGGGTTAATGTTTGGATTTTCTATTCTGTTCCACTGGTCTGTGGGTCTGTTTTTGTGCCAATACCAAATTGTCTTGATTACTGTGGCTTTGTAGTAGAGCTTGAAGTCAGGGAGTGTAATTCCCCCTGTTTTATTCCTCCTTGTCAGGATTGCTTTGGCTATTCGGAGTCTTTTGCGGTTCCATATGAATATTAGAATTATTTGTTCCAGTTCACTGAAGAAAGCTGTTGGTAGTTTGATAGGGATTGCATTGAATCTGTAGATTGCTTTAGGTAGTAGAGCCATTTTGACAATATTTATTCTTCCTAGCCAAGAGCATGGGATGCATTTCCATTTGTTAGTGTGCTCTTTAATTTCTCTTATGAGTGTCTTGTAGTTTTCAGAGTACAGGTCTTTCACTTCCTTCGTTAGGTTTATTCCTAGGTATTTTATTCTTTTTGATGCAATTGTGAATGGAATTGTTTTTCTGATTTCTCTTTCTGTTAGTTCATCGTTGTTAGTGTATAGGAAAGCAACAGATTTCTGTGTGTTAATTTTGTATCCTGCAACTTTGCTGAATTCAGATATTAGTTCTAGTAGTTTTGGAATGGATTCTTTAGGGTTTTTTATGTACAATATCATGTCATCTTCAAATAGTGATAATTTGACTTCTTCTTTACCAATCTGGATGCCTTGTATGTCTTTGTTTTGTCTGATTGCTGTGGCTAGGACCTCCAGTACTATGTTGAATAACAGTGGAGAGAGTGGGCATCCCTGTCTTGTTGCCGATCGTAGATGAAAAGCTTTTAGCGTCTCGCCGTTAAGTATGATGTTAGCTGTGGGTTTGTCATATATAGCCTTTATGATGTTGAGGTACTTGCCGTCTATACACATTTTGTTGAGAGTTTTAATCAGGAATGGATGCCGAATTTTGTCAAATGCTTTTTCAGCATCTATGGAGATGATCATGTGGTTTTTGTTCTTCTTTTTGTTGATGTGGTGCATGATGTTGATGGATTTTCGAATGTTGTACCATCCTTGCATCCCTGGGATGAATCCCACTTGATCATGGTGTATGATCCTCTTGATGTATTTTTGAATTCGGTTTGCTAATATTTTGTTGAGTATTTTTGCATCTACGTTCATCAGGGATATTGGTCTGTAATTTTCTTTTTTGGTGAGGTATTTGCCCGGTTTTGGTATTAGAGTGATGCTGGCTTCATAGAATGAGTTTGGAAGTATTCCCTCCTCTTCTATTTTTTGGAAAACTTTAAGGAGAATCGGTGTTATTTCTTCTCTATATGTCTGGGAGAATTCAGAGGTGAATCCATCAGGCTCGGGGGTTTTTTTCTTGGGTAGTTTTTTCATTACCAATTCGATTTCGTCGCTGGCAATTGGTCTGTTTAGTTTTTCTGTTTCTTGCTTGGTCAGTCTTGGAAGGTTGTATTTTTCTAAGAAGTTGTCCATTTCTTCTAGGTTTTCCAGCTTGTTAGCATATAGATTCTCAAAATATTCTCTTATGATTCTTTGTATTTCTGTGGGGTCCGTCGTGATTTTTCCTTTCTCATTTCTGATTGTGTTTATGTGTGTAGATTCTCTTTTTCTCTTAATGAGTCTGGCTAGGGGTTTATCTATTTTGTTTATTTTTTCAAAGAACCAGCTCTTGGTTTCATTGATTTTTTCTATTGTTTTATTCTTCTCAATTTTATTTATTTCTTCTCTAATCTTTATTATGTCCCTCCTTCTGGTGACTTTGGGCCTCATTTGTTCTTCTTTTTCCAATTTCAGTAATTGTGTCTTTAGATTATTCATTTGGGATTGTTCTTCCTTCTTTAAATAGGCCTGGATTGCAATATACTTTCCTCTTAGAACTGCCTTTGCTGTGTCCCACACAAGTTGTGGCTTTGTGTTGTTGTTGTCATTAGTCTCCATATATTCTTTGATTTCTGTTTTGATTTGGTCGTTAACCCATTGATTAATTATGAGAGTGTTGTTAAGTCTCCATGTATTTGTGAGCCTTTTTGATTTCTTTCTAAAATTTATTTCTATTTTTATACCTTGATGATCTGAGAAGTTGGTTGGTAGGATTTCAGTATTTTTGAAATTACTGAGGTTCTTTTTGTGGCCTAGTATGTGGTCTATTCCGGGAACTGTTCCATGTGCACTTGAGAAGAATGTGTATCCTGTTGCTTTTGGGTGTAGAGTTCTGTCGATGTCTGTTAGGTCCATCTGTTCTAGTGTGTTGTTCAGTGCCTCTGTGTCTTTACTTATTTTCTGTCTGGTTGATCTGTCCTCTGGAGTGAGTGGTGTGTTGAAGTCTCCTAAGATGAATGCATTGCTGTCTATTTCCTCCTTTAATTCTGTTAGTATTTGTCTCACATATGCTGGCGCTCCTGTGTTGGGTGCATATATATTTATAATGGTTATATCTTCTTGTTGGACTGACCCCTTTATCATTATGTAATGTCCTTCTTTATCTCTTGCTACTTTCTTCGTTTTGAAGTCTATTTTGTCTGATACAAGTACTGCAACACCTGCTTTTTTCTCTTTGTTGTTTGCATGAAATATCTTTTTCCATCCCTTCACTTTTAATCTGTGTATATCTTTGGATTTGAGGTGAGTTTCTTGTAGACAGCATATTGATGGGTCTTGCTTTTTTATCCATTCTGTTACTCTATGTCTTTTGATTGGTGCATTCAGTCCATTTACATTTAGGGTGATTATTGATAGATATGTACTTATTGCCATTGCTGGCTTTAGATTCGTGGTTACCAAGGGTTCAAGGGTTGCTTCTTTACTATCTAACAATCTAACTTAACTTTCTTGTTAAGTTATTGTAAACACAGTCTGATGTTTCTTTATTTCTCTCCCTTCTTATTCCTCCTCCTCCATTCTTTCTATAATAGGTGTTTTATTCTTTGCCTTTAGTTAGTATTTGGATGGTCTGCTTTCTTTGCTATGATTTTTTTTCTCTGGTGACAGCTTTTTAGCCTTAGGTGTGCCTACATCTAGAGCAGTCCATTTAAGATATTCTGTAGTGGTGGTTTATGAGAGGCAAACTCTCTCAACTTTCGTTTGTCTGGAAACTGTTTAATCCCTCCATCATATTTAAATGATAATCGTGCTGGATACAATATTCTTGGTTCGAGGCCCTTCTGTTTCATAATGTTAAATATATCATGCCATTCTCTTCTGGCCTGTAAGGTTTCTGTTGAGAAGTCTGATGATAGTCTGATGGGTTTTCCTTTGTAGGTGATCTTTTTTCTCTCTCTAGCTGCCTTTAATACCCTGTCTTTATCTTTGATCTTTGCCATCTTAATTATTATGTGTCTTGGTGTTGTCTTCCTTGGGTCCCTTGTGTTGGGAGATCTATGAGCTTCGGTGGACTGTGAGACTACTTCCTTCCCCAGCGAGGGAAAGTTTTCAGCAATTATTTCTTCAAAGACACTTTCTATCCCTTTTTCTCTCTCTTCTTCCTCTGGTACTCCTATAATGCGAATATTGTTCCGTTTGGATTGGTCACACAGTTCTCTTAATATTCTTTCTTTCCTAGAAATCCTTTTATCTCTCTCTGCCTCAGCTGCTCTGTACTCCTGTTCTCTGTTTTCTATTCCATTAACAGTCTCTTGCATCTCATCCATTCTGCTGTTAAGCCCGTCGATCGCTTGTCTGATTTCTGCATTGTCTTTCCTCAGTTCCCTCACTTCGTCCCTCAGCTCTTGCACATTTCTCTGTAGGTCCATCAGCATGGTTATGACTTTTATTCTGAATTCTTTTTCAGGGAGGCTGTGCATTTCCATCCCTTCAGACTCCCTCTCTGGGGTTGTCTGGTTGATTTTGGTCTGAACCATATTCCTCTGTCTTTTCATGGCTATAGAATTGGTCACTGGTAGTTGCCATGTATGTCAGCTGGGCTCTTTAAGACTTTAAAAAGAGAAAAAAAAGACGAAAGAAAGAAAGAAAAAAAAGGAAAAAAGAAAGAAAAGAAAAAACAAAAACAAAACAAAACAAAAAAAGAAAAAAAACGCCCACCGGACGTAGATTCTGTGGGAATGCTGTAGGTGGCGCTATTGCCCCAATATTCTGCAGCCGTGGCTGCGCCACTCTGCAGGGCCCTTTATCGCTCTGGCAGGGGTGGGAACGAATAGGAGGCTGTTGATCTCAGTCAGAAGTGTAAGTATGGCTACGCTTCCTCAGTCACCAGCTAAGGCGTCTGAAACTCCCCAGGACTCCCAGCCTGCTGGGCTGAGTGTGCTGGGGCGATCCGGCTTCTCCGCTGGGCTCCTGTCTCTTTAAGACCGCTGAAGAAAGCAAGCGCTTTTTTTTTTTCCTTCCCGGGAGCCGGCTGCAAGCACCCTGGCGCGTTCCCCACTCAGATCCTGCCCCTCTGTCTCTCCTATCTCTGCTGCACTGCGCAATGTGGGTCAGTACTCCCCGCACAGATCACCGGGGCTGGCTACTTCACGGGGTGTACTTCCGCTCCCTCCCGGCTCTGAATCCTCTCCTCCCGCCAGTACGCTGGGGTGGGGGAGTGCTCGGGTCCCGCCAGGTCGCGGCTCCGTATCTTACCCGCCTCTTGGGGTGCCGAGTCCTCTCGGGTGTAGCTGCATGCTGTGCGCTTTCCTGTGTATTCTTGTCTCTCTTTTAGGAATAGATGTATTTGCTGTGTTTTCGTAGATAAATATAGTGTTGGGAGGAGATTTCTGCCGCCCTACTCACACCGCCATCTTCCCGGAAGTCTGCCCCATTCTTGAAAGCCGTAAAAGATAGAATTCTAAACATCCGTCCTCTCCAAGGTTGCCTGCACTCCTGAGTGTGTACTGTCTTATATCAAATAAACTTTTTGTTGCATAAGCTTGTCTCTGAACTCTTTTCCATGATAAAGACAAGAACTTGCCAACCGCTGCCTCTGGTGGTAAATGTCTTTGTCATTTTACTATTTCATTCAGCTTTCTAGACTTAAGCACAAGTCTTCACCCTCTCTTGTCCTACTTCAGACAAGTAGGGAAGGGCTACTCAGATCTCTCATTTGGGCTTGCAAGTTCCCATTGCCTGGGTGACCCAGACAGGACTGCAGCTGTATGATCATGCTCTTAAGTAGCCTGCCCAAAAATCTCTCCTTTCTTTGCCTTTGGGAAGTTGTCAGAACATAATCTCACTCTGTCCAGGGGTGATAGGGGCTTAGTTCCCATGCTTTACAGATTCAAGTGGGCACTGGACCCCAGGTGACCCTGGCTTCAGAAGTTGGTAAGGGATCTGCCCTATGCCAAGCAGGAGGTCAGTAAGCTTCCCTTTTCTCCCAGTTCTTCCTTGCGCTCCACTGCCTGCACAGCTGCTGCCATTTGTTGCTACTTTGCTTTAATGAATTCCTTCCTTACCTATTCTCGTCCAACCTGTTCAAGAATTCTTTCTCAATCGGTCAAGAACCCTCTCCCCTCCAGGCTGAGGTTTCACCTAGTGGACAGTTAGAGGCCTCCCTCAGGTGCAACTGCCTGGCAACACTACCTATCAAAAATTCCCCAAGATTGAACCACTGTGTTGTATACTTGAAACCAATATCATATTGTATATCAACTGTACTTCAGTTAAAAAACATTTTTAAAAATCCCAAACAATTGTTTTGAGGCATAGAAAACAAGGGAAGGATTTTAGATTTGTTTAATCTGTGCTAACTCCCTACCAGGAGCTCAAGACTTTTCACATTAAAAATTATTGTGTGTATCATTATAGCCTTAAAGAACCTTATTGCTAAAAGGACTACTAGTACGCTGTTTTATTTTAGAGTTCAGTTAAATGCTTTTCCAGCCCTAGGAGCTGCTTACAGATTGTTATTCAATAAGTGGTCATTTCTAATTAAGGTTTAAGATTGGAAATTTCTTGGCTTTTAGCTATGGCCTTTTGACATTTTCACTCTTTATTACCAACTATATGTTGTGAAAAGGAAAAGAGAAAGGACATATAAGGCAGTTTTATTTACCTCTGAACAGTGGAAAAGTGATGATAGAAAGAGTGGAATTTATATGAAATATTTGCATATTTAATTTATGACATTTTTGGATCTCCCTCATTGTGATTGTTTCAGTTGTATATTGCTGCATGAGCAACTACCATAAAACATAAGGGCTTCAAATCAACGCTGTTATTTCTCACAGTTCTGGAGATTAGGAGGGCTCAGCCGGATGCTCCTCTCTGCATGGTGTTGGCTGGCTCTCTACATCATCTCCCGTCACTCTCATGGGCCTGTGGTTTAGCCTCAGCTGCTTCCGACGCCAGTGGGGCCCGAGTCTGGCCTCTTAAAGGCCTAGAAACAGAAAACACATCTGAGGCATTTTATTGATTGGTCAAAGCGAGGCACAGGGCCAGCCCAGATAATAGAGGTGGGAAAACAGACTTCACCTCCGTGGGAGGAGCTGCAAAACACTGTGGCCAGGATTTCTGACCTGGTATCACAGCTGACCACGTTAACTGTAAAGTGAAGGATGACTAAGTTGGGAAGCTTCCAGCTTCTGACTTCTGCCCCACACGATGTTTACCTTGAAAAATTGCCCTAGAAATCACTCTACTGCAGGATGGGAATAAACAGACATCAAGGAAAAGCACTCAGATGGCTTCATCAGTTTTAAACTCTGTTTTAAAGCCTATGTGCAGCATTTCGACTTAAGTAACTAGCTCCTTTTTCAGTCAGCTAAGTAATACACACACATATCTTGCCTGCTAAAACCTACACTCCTAGCTTCTCTGAAATCTAGAGGCATATATTAGGGTCAGTAGGTAAAAGCAAGGGTTTTGGAATAGCAGCTAGGTTTAAATTCTGGTGGTGTTATTTGTGTAATTTTGTTACCTTAAGTCTGTACCCCTCAGGGCCATCCGTTCAACAGGGCCAGCAAGGTTTTTGTGAAGATTAAGTAAGCTAATATGTGGTCAGAGATTAGCAGAGTGCCTGGCACATGGGTAAACATTCATTCAGCAAGGTTAATACTTTATATTAGACAACCCAGAGGCTGCAGTAGGGTATATTGATGCCTTAAGATTTGTTCATGCCTCTTGTGAAGTGAGGCACTAGTAGTAAGGCCTTCATAAACACTTTAAAACAAGGAAGCCACCCTGAGAAAGCTTTGGGGCTATTAGCTTTCTGAATTTTCTTGAGTGCCTTTCTTGCATTTTTGACCAGTAAGTTACCTCTTGGTTCGCTTTGTTGCCCTCTTCTGGTAGAATGGGGGAGAGTTCGATGATGTTCGAACCCCTGTGGACAGAAATAAAAGCTATCAATATTTGGAATCCTTAGTCAAAGAATCCAGCTTTCAAAAATCTTTGGTCCAAGTTCAAGTGAATTCAAATGAAAATAAAGTCTAAGTATAAAAGCTCTACATATAAATTTGAATTTATTTCTGTTACATGGAAATCAACATTGACAAGATGGTATGATTAACATTAAAATGGACAACTCTGGTTAAAGAGATGCTAAAAATACTTAATTATTCTGAATGATATTAGGAAGTGCCCTATAAATTGCATTTCACCTTTCTGAAACAATTTAATGTGTATATATAGAATTTTAACTTAAAAAATATTTTTCTGATGTTAATCTCATCTCTCCATCTCCCAAATCATAAGACCTATGTAGTATCCATAGATTAAAAATTATTTTGCATAGAAGCTGCATGAAAATGTTATCGTGTACTTCAGATACAATGAGAAATGCTAAGTACCTAGATATATTAAACACAAAATAATTTAAATGCTTTTTCACATTTTAGTTTTAGAAGTTATTAGACATATTCTACTAGACTATATATAAGTAAAGCTAAAATTTAGAAGCATGATACTTTAAAATATCACAGATGTACAGGTAATCTGTACATTTGTGTACTTATTAAACTTAATCCTACTGAAGAATTTTTCAATCAGAAAAACATAATATTGGGCAGTGGACAAAGTGGGTGAAGAGGATCAGACGTGCAAGCTTCCAGTTATAAAGTCATGGGGATGTAATGTACAGGATAGTGACTATAGTTAGTAGCACTATATTGCATCTTTGAAAGTTGCTAGAAAGTGGATCTTTTAAGTTCACATAGCAAAAAAAGAAAAAAAACCTATGGAAAAAAGTAAAATAATTATTGATAAAAATTTTAAGGAGAAATTTAGAACTGTTTTTGTATAATGTTTGGCTCTTTAGCTATAAATCTGTAGTAGCTCAGGAATATGGTCTTGTTGAAATATTGGCAAGACAGTTCTCGAGTCATAAATGCTTTTACATCCAATCATGGTAACGGTACATATGCCATGTTATCTCTAAAAAAATGTAAAATGACTGGAATCTTTGGAATTCCCTTCCCCCACTAATTCAACAAAGCCGATTTGTAGTTTAGAACAGACACATCTCCTTGAGCTACCCAAGCATAGCTGATTTTCACTGGTTAAATTGTTTAAGATCTAAATATTGGTCATTTACATATCTTACAAAATGTGTGCCCCTTTAAAGACAAGAGGAAACAGATTGCAGCAAATCTGCTAGTACAGTTTATATTAAAAAGTAGATCTACTTCATACTTTTAGCATATAATATTGCAAGGGCTTCTTATTGAGAGGATATGTGCTAAAATCTTTGTTAAGGCTTTTGCAGTTTTCCATCTGCCAGAATGAAAATACGAGCTTCTGGCCTTTAAGAGCTGAGTAACGAAGATCCAAAATTGGAGAACAGAGTATTAAAAAACTGGAATTAATCCACATCTCATTATTTAGAAAGCTATTAATAGAATGAATTTTTGATATCTAAAATAACTTCACTAAGAATAGGTAATTATGAGGTAACTGTAAACAAAAGCAGTAAGAACTTTTCCAAAACCAGCATAATGATTTAGTTCAATTTATCCTATATTGGGGATTAAACTAAAATTTCACATATTGCAATTAAAAGTGCCAAATATGAATTCCAACAAAAATATTATGAGCAGAATACATTTTAAGGCTAAATATAATAATGTCATTTTTCACATTTCTCTCAAAAGCTTCAGATTGTAAATTACATTATTTTTATTGTTCACTTAACACAAAATTGTGTCTTTTTAGTTTACTTATGGAAAAGACCTTTCTTTGTGTGTATATATATATATATATATATATATATATATATAATCTTCAGAACAGAGCCGCATGTTCAGCTTGGAAACTATGAAAGTATTCCTGGCAGAGCAGTCAGTCAGTGGATGGCTTGACGGCTGTGCTCATGAGCTGGCTCCAGAAGCGGGGATGAGTATATAAACGATCTATTGTTCATCTTCACCCCAGGAGTGTATTTTCATGGGTGCCTTAATCATACATCAAGAACTATTAAGCTTGAAAATAGACTTAATAGAAGGGTGGTTGAGAATATAAATCAAAACCAGATATGGACTAGCTTATCCAAACATGCTATGATCTTGGAGTCACCTCATTATTGAACTGACATTTATTTCCTCCTCTATTTCAGGACAACTTTTAAGAAAATACTTACATTCAAAATTAGTTCTACTTTGCACATTTAGCTGCCATTCTATATATGGTAACATTTTCACTAAATTTCTTGGTCACTTCTCTCCATAGGCTAGTTTGGTAAACCAGAATGTCTGAGTACATTGACAAATGAATAGGGTACATTGCAGACACACAGAATGGATGACTGACTTGGTGGAAACAGGGTAAGATGAGGAGTTTAACAGAAGTAACACTTTGAACGAAGTCTCGATAGATGAGTAGGGCTCACCAGAACAAGGACAAAGAAGGGTGTTCAAGACACAGGGTATAGTATGATTAATGTGTGAGGGGCTCAGGAAACTTTAAGGGGTTCATTATGGCTGGGGCACAGATGGGGTGTAGAGGTCAGCAGGAGACAGATCGTGGATGGGGCAGTTTTGTGATCTGCCAAGTTTAGACTTGATTCTGCGGGCCTGGTTCTCCAATTCCATTAGGCACCAGGATTAACTGTGATGCTTATCTAGAACACACATTCATTCCTTAGCTTCATTCTAATTCAGGTCCACAATAAGACCTGGGAACCCAAATTTGAAGGATGCTCCCTAAATAACCCTACGGAGAACCTAGGCCACTTGTTGGAAGAAATAATACTACAGGCAATGAAGACCACTAACGATTTTTCAAGTAAAGGTTAATGGTTAGAAAAACAGCAGATAGAACTGGCCTTTTAGAAAGATCAGTGTGGTGGTAGTGAGGAAGGAGAAGAGATCAGAACCTAGAGTGCAGAATGAGTCAGAGAGCTGGTGTGGAAAATGCGAGAAAGGTGATGCCACTCACCAAGATGGGGCAGCACTCATGTTAAACTCAATCATGTTTTAACAAAGAGGAGGTGAAGATTTACCATATTACTTCAAAAATTCATTTAAATATCAAAACCTCCCTGGGGTTTTTGTCTATTCATGGTTTCGTCCTGTTTGTATTCATGCCCTAATATTGATCTCTAGCTTGGACATTTCCTCTGAACTTCATCTGTATTTCTATCTGTGGACCAGATCACCTCTTGGGTGCTGGGTTTATCAGTTATCTCAAACTCATATTCAAAACTGACATTTTCCTTTTCAAGCCAGAATCCTGGGGACTAAGGGACCCCTGCTTCTCCTCATATCCATCTCCTTACCTAAACACAAGCAGGAACCTAGCTTCCACCTGTTGTAAATTCCATCTCAGAAGGTAAAGACAAACCGATATGCAGTAAACCTTTCACATTCAAGAACTTATTATTCACAGTTCCAGCTATTTTAAGTGACTCCAAGGATTCAGAACTTACGTAATTTCACTCAGGCAAAAATCTTAACGACATTCTCTATCAGGCTGTTTGTTACATGTGAGGAAACCACTTAACTAGTGACTGAGCATAGCACCACTGAAACATAACTGTGGCCTTTTCTGTTTATCATTTATCAATATATGAAGAAAATTTGTGTTAAGTGAAAAATACTATTTCTGGAACACTGCTTCCAAGAGAAAGTTAACTGACAGTGTTATGATGGAAAAGGAAAGATTTAAAGGTCGTCATAGCCTCAGCTACAAGGTAGGTTTGGGATGAAATGGGAGGATGAATTTGGCACTGGCTTATCACAGATACAAACAAGTTTACCATATGCTTTCCATAGAAAAATAAAGATGAAGAAATGTTTTACTGAGTGTTCCAAGTGGTATAAAAATTGATCACTGGGACAGAGCTAAAGCTAGAAAAAGGCAGAATTTTAAATACCGTCATAAAGATACGCAATGGGATAGAAAGAAAAATAAAATCTAGAAACTGATCCACACATCAATGGAGATCAGACATATGACAAGACTGTGTAACAGGGGAGGAAGGACGTTAAATGGGGATAGGTCAAAGAAAATAAAATCTGCCTCATACCCTACAAAAATTAATCCTGTGGCTTTATATAAAAAATAAAGCTTCTAAGATCTGAATGTAAGTCATGAAACCATAAAACTCTTAGAAAAATACATAGGCAAAAATCTCTTGGACATAAACATGAGCAACTTCTTCATGAACATATCTCCCCGGGCAAGGGAAACAAAAGCAAAAATGAACAAGTGGGACTATATCAAGCTGAAAAGCTTCTGTACAGCAAAGGACACCATCAGTAGAACAAAAAGACATCCTACAGTATGGGAGAATATATTCATAAATGACGTATCTAATAAAGGGTTGATATCCAAAATATATAAAGAGCTCACGCACCTTAACAAACAAAAAGCAAATAATCCAATTAAGAAATGGGCAGAGGACATGAATAGACACTTCTCCAAAGAAGAAATTCAGATGGCCAACAGGCACATGAAAAGATGCTCCACATCGCTAATCATCAGAGAAATGCAGATTAAAACCACAATGAGATATCACCTCACACCAGTGAGGATGGCCAACATCCAAAACACAAACAACAACAAATGTTGGCGAGGATGTGGAGAAAAGGGAACCCTCCTACACTGCTGCTGGGAATGCAAATTAGTTCAACCATTGTGGAAAGCAGTATGGAGGTTCCTCAAAAAACTCAAAATAGAAATACCATTTGACCCAGGAATTCCACTCCTAGGAATTTACCCTAAGAATGCAGCAGCCCAATTTGAAAAAGACAGATGCACCCCTATGTTTATCGCAGCACTATTTACAATAGCCAAGAAATGGAAGCAACCTAAGTGTCCATCAGTAGATGAATGGATAAAGAAGATGTGGTACATATACACAATGGAATATTATTTAGCTGTAAGAAGAAAACAAATCCTACCATTTGCAACAACATGGATGGAGCTAGAGGGTATTATGTTCAGTGAAATAAGCAAAGTGGAGAAAGACAAGTATCAAATGATTTCACTCATATGTGGAGTATAAGAACAAAGAAAAAAACTGAAGGAACAAAACAGCAGCAGACTCACAGAACCCAGGAATGGACTAATAGTTACCAAAGGGAAAGGGACTGGGGAGGATGGGTGGGAAGGGAGGGGCAAGGGGGAAGAAGGGGCATTATGATTAGCACACATAATGTGGGGGGAGGCACAGGGAGGGCTGTACAACACAGAGAAGACAAGTAGTGATTCTATAGCATCTTAACTATGCTGATGGACAGTGACTGTAATGGGGTATATGGTGGGGACTTGATAATGGGGGGAGTCTAGTAACCATAATGTTGCTCATGTAATTATACATTAATGATACAAAAATAAAATAAAATAAGGCTTCTACAGAGTTGTAGAAGAGTATCTTCATGATTTTGGGGTTGGCAAAGATTTATGAAAAAGGATACCAAAAATGCTTTAATTACAAAGTCTGATAAATTGGACTAAGTTAAATCTAGAGACTTGTTTATCAAAAACAAACAAGAAACATTAAATAGGCTGAACAGGCAAGCTACAATCAAACCCACAAGGATTAAAATTTAGAATATAAGAACAACTCCAATGAATCATTAATAGAAAGACAACTCTAAAGAAAAACAGGAGCAGAACTGCCAGGTTAACAGATATGTGTATATCCGGCTTTAACAGATACTGCCAAACTGTATCCGCTCAAGACCTGAATAGGTGGTTCATAAAAAAGAACAGCCCCATAGTCATAAGCACATTAAAATGCACTCAATCTTATTAGTCATGATGGAAATACATATTTGTTATAATGCAATACCACTATATACTCACTAGAATGGCTAAAATGAAAATTAATAAATAGCAATACCAAGTGTTAACAAGGATATGTAGAACAACTACTTTGGAAAACTGTTTGACAGTATCTATTTTATTTTTTGTAAGTGCACCAGTTGACACATTGAAAAATGTTCATAGCAGCATAAATTGTAATATTCACTCAAACCAGAAACAAACCACATCTATTAATAGCAGAATGGACAAATTATGGTATTCATACAATACAAAATTCTGTTAACAATGAAAAAATGAGCAAACTGCTACACATACAGTAACGAACAAATCTCAGATGCCTAAGGGGGAAGCTTCTTAGTTGCTGATTCTGTTCTGCTGGTTGACTTAGGTGGTGGTCAAACTCACAGGTGTATGTAGTTTGTGATGTTTAATATGATTTTTGTACTCTTGAACACATGTTATGCTTCAGCGAAGATGTTCCAAGTAACCCCTCCCCAACAAAAAAATCTATATGAGTTTAGTACCACATTACACAAATCAAGTGCATGAAGGAGCTAAATATATTTTTCATTTATACATTATTCCAGTTAAAATTTTTTTTAGGAAAATGATATGCTATAGAGATGTCTGTGTTTTGTGACTATCAAAGGTCCACTGTATTCACATTTTCTTATGACTAAAACATGGGAAAAAATTGAAATTCTAAAGGATCAACATGAAGACCATTTGGCTTTAAAATTTTTTGATGTATATTATTTTCTCCACAATGATCTTCCCTATCCATATAAGGTCACTCTATCACACTCTTATCACTAATAATAGTGATATTACACTAGGATCTTAATAGGCAGTGATGAGAAGGATGCCCAGGGCTGAGTCAGGGTAAGTGTTAAGTACAGAATCGCAAAGCCACGTGTTTGCAGGGTGCTCCCTATTCTTTACTTAAAGGAGATTAAACCCCATTCACCGGAATAACTTAAAGGTAAGACTGAGCTAGCAGGAAGGTGGATATGTGTCAATATCCTAGGAATGAGGAATGAAAAACCAAGACAAGGAGGCACTGTAAAACTTTTTGTTTTTTTAATGGCAGGTCAAATATCCTGAAACATACATATATTTGATAGTCTTCTAATCCCAGTTGAGTTCAAATATTAAAGTAACACACACGAGCTAAGAGAATTCAATATTGTTCCAAGGCACTTACTGAATCTCCAGGACTAGATGAAAACAAAGACAATTAGGATGGACAATTAGACAGTATATAATATAAAAATAACTTTTTGCTTATAATTTACAAAATGTATTATTATTACAATCTTTGATTTCTGATAACCTGCAATGCTGGCTGCATGAATCCAGCAATTTTAAAATTCAGAAACTATTTTCTAAAACTTCAGGGCAAATAATTTACAAATAAGGTACACAAAGATTTAGACCATGCAGAAATTTCTTACATCTTCTGTTAATAATATTTTATGACTGCAACTTTATCAAATTATATACCTACTTGCCCTGTACATATAAAAAATGCATACATGATAAAACATTAGCAAAAGAGTAGTCCTTAAACTCAATTTATCATAAAAGTATTACTATATTAACATGTCTACAAGCAGCGTGTAACAGGGTTAAGAGACATTAAGGCAATAATACTTGAAGTTATAAAATAAACCATATGTAATACTTTTTCCTAAGTGTATTGAAAGGCAGGTAGATGGTCCCAGCAAAAAAAATACTATGGCAGCAATCTACACTGCGATCAGTCCCACATTTTTAAGATGGAATACTATAAATCTGGCTTTCAGTGGCACTTGAATTTTCCAGTATAATTTAAAGTGTCTTTTAGCTCCCTGAATCATGTCCATTCTGAAGGCGGATCTCTTGGTCCTTTAGGTTTTCCACAGCGATTACCAAAACCTATAATCAAAATATCACAATAATTCGTCAGTGTTCAGAAAACCATTTCTGTGAACATCCTCATTTTCTGGAACAAATAAACGTCCATATCAGAATTTAGAATTTAAACAAAACTATAAATACAAACCAACTCTTAATTTTTAGGGGGTAATTCATTTAAGAATTTGAACAAATCACAGCACTTTGTCTTAAGGAAATCCTGGAATGATGGCAAATGACCTTTTCCCATTCTTGTCAGCATTGACCACATAATTAAGTTTTAAAATTGTTTAGTAAACAAATTACCAATATCTGTGATTTCTGTAGGACTTCCTGATATTTGACCTTTCTTATTACTGAAAGTAGGTGGGCATTCTGTACAAGTCTCTGTGTGATAACCTCCTGCTAGACGATCTAAAATGCAAAACAAGCCATTGTTAATCACCATCATTTTGTAGCATCACACACAAAATTGGGGAATTGTTTTAATGTGGGCAATAACATAAAAGAATAGGTTTTAGAGGCCCAGATAAATATAAATGAAACAGTAGTAAGCACAGAAAATCACACTAGGTGTTTTTGGGGGCACTTAGAAATCTGCAGTGAGTGTACTTCCATAATGAGAAGATTCTCCTTAGGCTCTTACTTTATTTAATAAATTAGATCTTAGCACATTTTATTTCCTTAAAGTAACAATACTATGTGCCAGTGTCCTAAGGCAGTAATTGAAACTGAAATGTCTTTAAATAGAAACCATAACAAGCAAGTTCATAGTTAAATAATGGACTATGTGCCTCTATATTTAAGAACTTTTATGGGAACTTGAAGTCAAGTAATAGATGACCCTTGCCCCTTAGGTGCTTGTATTCTAGAGAGGGTCAGCGAACTTTTTCTACAAAGTGCTAGAGAATAAATATTTCAGGCTTTGCAAGCCACGTATAGACTCTGTCACATATTCTTCACCAATTTTTGTTTCTGTTTTTAAACAACTCTTTAAAAATGTAAAAGCTCAAGGACAAAACAAAAAAAAGAAGCCAGATTAGGCCTGTGGGATACAATTTGCCAACTTCTGTTCTCATAGGAGACAGACAAGTTACATTCATTATTATAGTGTGGTAAGTTTTATAATAAAATTTTGCACAGAGTGCCATGGGGTCAGAGAGGAGAGGCACACAGGTAAAACTAGTGGTGAGGTGTTTAAGGCTAGCCTGTAGGAAGAAATGATGATCTAGTCTAAATGCTTCAATTTTCTCAGTGAAGTAAAGGTCATCAAGAGTCAGCAGGATTGATGATTTTAGAAGAAAGTAAAGATCTGGAAAATTCAGGGAAACTAGAAGTGGTACCAACTAGAGCAAATCACATAGTCAAGTCAATCTGAGGGCCCAGCTGTGGGTGAAGGCCCAGAATTGTAGGCTCAACCTGTAAAACTGAGTGAAGTTCTCCAGCGGTATTCAGGAATCCCAAAGGATAAAATAAAATGGTATGGGAATTAGCAGCAAGAAAGTTGAAGATAACTGTGAGTGTGATTAGTGATGGAGGATGATATCTAGATTAAATAAAGAAGGAAGAGAAACCAGAAAGGAGTTAACATATATTAAGAAGATGATAAAAGATCCAAGAACCCAGCAATAGCAGCAGTAGTAATACAGATGTTAATCATCACATTGCTACCATCTGAGTATCACGGCCCCGTGCTCGCTACTCTATATGTGATTTATTTAATTAAATCTTTACAACAAAGCCCTGTATGGTAGGTACTATTATTATCTCAATTTCATGGAGAAGAAAACTCTCAGAAAATAATAGGTAACTTGCCCAAAGCTACGTGGTAATAAAATGGCAAAAATGAGACTCCAATCCAGGTGGGCTTGACTCTAAAATTTTTCCTCATAATATGTTGTTTTAATAATATAGGCTTATAAGATTTTCCTTTAAAGATTATTTTAAAAATGTAAATAAGCTTTTTCCTTATATTGCCTCAGCCAAGTAGATAGTCATAGAGTTTATGAGATGGAATAGAGCCCTATTAGACAAAGGTCCAGGAAGATAGCAGCTGAAACAGAATGGAAGAGGGCAGGGGAAGAGATGATATGTGTAGTAAGGGAATTATATAGGCTAGGATGTATGATGTGCTGTTTACAAGGTTACTGATTTACACGAATTAATAATAACTTGACCTTTTACCAAAAGTAATGTAGTAGAGAAATTTTCTAACTTGGCATTGTAACACTGGGTTGTGCTGTAGTCTCATTGGTCTTAAAAAATGTAAAAGTCCTGAAAGGAAGATTTCTAAAACAATTGATTTTTAGGGACCCAATTTAATAATCTAAGTTAATTGGTGGCATTTACTCACATCACTGTCAGATTTAAATTCTAAGTGTTTTTAAAGACAGAAAATAAAGGAAAATATTAAAAAAAGAATTTCTTTCCCATCAGCCTTTAGCTACTGGTAAATGGTTTTATTCTCCACATCAATAATATATATGGTATATATATATATTATTGTGCATATAAAATATATGGCTTAGTAATTAATTTGGAAAAATTATACTACATAATTCAGGTTCTATATATTTTCACATACAGAATTAACCAAATAAATAGCATATGCCATGAGATAAGCTATTTTGCACAAATCAATCCATATAAGGTACACCAAAAAAGAACAAAACTAGCTTACCACCTTTTTCACTTCCAGAGGTTATCAAGCCCTAAAAGGAAGATATTTAATACCTATTATAATATATCCCTTTTACATATAACTAACAGAAAATTTGGTCTGTTATGAGTACATATATCCCATGAAATCATGATCTATCAAGATGCTCAGTGTCAAAGGGAGAGTGAATAATGGTGCTTTTACTTAGGTTTAAACATTTTAAACATTACAGTGTTTTATAATGGAAGTAAAAGGACTGAAGAATTCCTTTTTCCTTCTGGATGGAAACTGAAAATGCAGAAGCTACTACTACATGAAGGAACATACACACAAGTACATTTTGCCAGCCCTTTACCATATTCATCAAATTATGACATCATTGATTGTAAGACATAGCATCATTATTATAGGTCACCACTATTTTATGTGTCAATTGAAGTATATTAGTATTTTAGAATTGTAAGATATACCCCAATTTCAGGGATATTAAAATGTGGGGGAAATGAGAAAAATACTGACACTGATGCAAAATGGTATTTTCCCATGGCTAAAATATTTACCTATCAAAAACATTTCCTGAATGTGAAAGAAAATCTCACGTGACCAGAAAAAATCAAAGGGAGGCACTATGTACATAGTGTTATAATGGCAGGGACAAAATTTAGGGAAGTACTACAATCCACTGTAAAATGGTTACAATGAGAGCTGTACATTCAAGTTTCTGCTCATGTCCAGTTCCCACTGGACTGGGATGCACGAGACCCCACTTTCTGCCCTCTCGGATCGCCCCTCTCAGCCAAATGGATTTATAACACCGGCCAATATGGCGGCCCGCATAGGGCAGCAAGGCTCCCAAGTTCCATTCACACCTGTAAAATTTAAATTTCAAATGCAATGTGGGAAAATAATACTCTTAAGTTGTGGTCATATGTAAATCACGTTGTCTTTTTACAAATTTCTGACCTCACATTTTGTACAAACTTTTCATCTGAAGCCTTAGCACAAAAAATACTGATAAAAAATTATGTGATATTTAATAGTCTTAAGGTGACAGTTATTGTAACGAACAACTGTAAGATAAATGAACAAAAGAGCAAAAATACTGAGCTATAGCTGTTCCAATCCCAAAAGGACTCACTTCAGATTTTTTTGGTTCGGAGTGTTCCTGGCTTTGAAGTTCACTCCATTCAGATCTTAAAGGTGTATCTAAGAACAATAAAATCTTACAATTAAAATGAACAATTTAAATCTTGAAATATCTTGCATTGAAGTAATATATACAATCAAACTACAGATTTTTTAGAAACTATCACTCCCATCAAACATTTTCTGGTTTCTATTAATTAAAGAAAATCTCTTTCAAGAATTCAGTCATCAGAGATTATTATAAGCTCACTAAACTCTATAGATGTGACAGACTTAGACATTTATTTAGTACTGTTGAAGTTTATGGCTTGGCTGTTTTTAACATTCTTAAAATCAATTAAAATGAATAAAATTGTAAAATGTAACTCAGATAAGACTAAAGAGCGCCTCCACTGAGCATGAGACACACTGTAAGTATATTAAAGCTGTTTCTGTACTTTTTCAGGAGGGAAAGGAGGAGAAATATATTATCAATGCTTTGAAATAAGATCACTTTCTCCCAGTTTTCACTGAAACTCTTACATAGGTCCTTACATGTCCCTCAATTAATACTGAGTGATGCCCACCCACAACCCAATTAAATGTTTACTTACCTAATATGGCACCAAGTGAAGCAACTGATATCTTTTCATACATAAGTGCTATTTTTAATGAATGGAAAAGATACGAAATTGCAAATACATTTATAATTGCATTTAACTGAACTATAGTATCTAACATAAATGCAGCCATTTTAGCAACCTTATTAAGTAAAAAAATGCTATTTTTAAAGTATTTTTCATACAAGGAATTAAAGACATTTGTCAATATAAATCCAAACCTGTTTGTAATTTAGCTATGCTGCTCAATAGAAACTAGATTAAAATCAGTCATGTTTTTCAGAGTTTATATTATTAAAGTGTGAAGTATGTAAAAGCAGAGACACTCACTATGTTCACTTGCTAATACAAAAGATTCAGGAGTTCTTTCAGGTAGGGGAGGAGGTGAATCTTCATTAATATCAACGTCTATATTAAATACATAAAATTTAGACAAATTATCAACTTGTTAAAAAGTTAACTCATTAAAAGATAAGATTATCTAAACAAGAGTTCTTTAAATCCTAAAAATCACTGCCACAAGTATCTAAGAGAACCAGTTTTTAAAAAAGCAAAAAACAAGAAATCCTTACCATGTGACTTGTTATCAAGAAAAACTATGAAGCTTATAGAGCAAAGAAGAATGAATTCCATCACTGCTGCACAGACTATGATTCTCGCATGACTCTCCTGATACCCTGCAGACATTAATCACACTGTCCTGAGGCTGAAGGCAATCTTTAGAGAAGCCAGTGGGCAAGTGACTTCTCTACTAGGTTTGCTGATGGCATTCTGAGTCCACAAAAGAAAGCTTTGGTCATTTGACTTAAGCAGTGGTTCCCAAACTGGAATCAACTGCTTCTTAGCTCCTTTCAAGAATTCTGCCACACTATACACCATCTGTCTTATTTACTTTTTAAATCCCATTCATTTTTGACTTAACTATGTACTTGGGTCATCTTTTAAACAGTAATGACTAAAATAAATTGAAGTGCTAGTTATTTTTCTAGTACACATGAAAATATAACTATTAACATTTTCCGAATGTTTATTTATTGTTTAAAGTCTTGTGAACAGTGGCACATGACCATACTTGAGAATACTGAAGCCATAGAAAAACTTTTCACCAGTGAAAACAAAATTAGTTCTGGGAAAGTGTAATGCTTTAAGTTAGCTTGATTATAGCAAAGGGTGAGTGAGTGTTATTCTCTTGAGGTTTCAATGTTAGCAAAGAAAGAAAGTATGAGGATACAGTTCCATGCATGGACTCTCAAGTACGGGTGGATGGGGTAAAGCAAGGGCAATGAAAGGATCCTGTATTATTTTGTCTGGGCCTTGATAATTTTCTCCCCCCGCCCCCAAAAAAAGAACTATCTTGTCATGACTTTGCTATTTTACCATATTTGATAGGTTATGCATTAAAAAGAGATTAAAAATCAAGCAAAGTATGATTTTTCAATTTTCAACAAGCACAAGGCAGATATAATTGCTCTTGTCCCTCCTACATTTATTTAGCTGAAGACACAAGGAAACAGCCTCTTGGTCCCACTGAGAATCATTCCAGCCAATACTTTATATATTTATTATGAGTACTGGAACTCTTTCTTGGCTGTAAAGGTAAGCCACTGAAGAACTATCTACCCTATCCAGTCATGATGGTCTAAGCCATATTATACTTCTTGCCCTTTTGTCACCAGCAGCTCACAGTGAAGAGATGGCTGTTGGAAAGAAGACATGGATAACCTTGGTACTGTGGCACTACTTCATAATTAAGTGAATTAGGGAAGTAATCTTACTTGTTTACATTAACTATCAAGTATCTTTCAGAAACTCTATAACCTCTTCTCCCATGATGGTCCTTACTCTTAAAGACTTACCGTCTAACTGTGGCTCTTGCTTCTAGGTAGGTGCACGTTTCTCCCTGGATCTCTGGACCACCTTCCCAACCACAGTTGTTATCCAACTGGAGACTGCACATTTTACACAGGCTGTTGCAAATCATACACTCTATGGGGGCCTACTATAGCCACGTTTGAGAAATCTTTCAGGGTGTCTGAGTCAGTATTAAAAACTGGAATTTTAGGAATAGCTAGGAATTTTTGTCAGACAGTAGCTTATACAAAAGGTTGTTTCTGGTATCAAAACAAAATTATTCTGTTTAACTCCCCAACAAGTTCTAAAATAAGCAAACAAAAGTCTGATTGTTGTATCAATGGTTCATCTGCAAGGTAAATAATAACACTAAAAATAAGACTGCTTGTAGTTATGTTGCAGCATAGAACACTTAGAGGAAAATCTTCAGTTAATACCAAACTCATCTAGCATCATTGGGGTGCCATAAAAAGAAAGCAGAAATCATACTTACAGCTATCTTTGCTTTGAAATACAATAAAATGGGAAGAACAGAAGTGAGCTATTATATAGCAGAGTGCATGCTTTCAACTATCCTTGTACAATATGTCATATTTTAAAGGAACTCCTTCTGTCATCACCAAAAGACTGGTCATGTGGTAGTAACTTTTAATGAGCATATGTTATCATGCATGCCTCCTGGTTTCACCAAATTCTGTTTCTAGTAATGGTTTAAAAAATACATTCCTAGGTACAAGACACATGCCTTATATACCAAAAAGGCCAAAAATGAAAATTTCTCATCTATACATTTTCTTGAGTATTACAACTTGGCAGTTATTTTTCAAACTCTGAAACCAAGGAAGAAAAAGATATTAATAATTTTAAAATATGGCAAACTGGTAAAGTAATATTTATCTTCTAAAGATCCTTCGAATAGAACACAGAAAACTCAAGAATATAGAGAAGGCTATAAATTTAAAGAATAGGCTTGGACTTTCACCTACTCTGCTAGATATGTTCTCAAGATAAAAAATACAGTGTATGTGGGTTGAGAAAAATAAAGGCACCACCGTCTGGGAGGTACTTATTGGGCCAGAAATAGAAAAAGAAAGTCATCTTTCAAATTCATATACTTATTTTGTCTGCACATACAAATACCAGTCTATCTGTGCCACCACCAAAGTTCACTGACAAGCAAAGGACCACTGAGAGTTGGAGAGTAGCTTTCATGCTGTACATTTGCTCTCAACTTTACGGTCAGCTTAAGAAGGCAGCCAAAGAAGAGCTTCAAGAACCAGTAACACATATTGGGAACTGAGTGCACACATTATCTTGAAATGTTACGACTGCGTGAGGAAGAGTGTCATTAATTAAATAACTAGAATTAATGACTAGATATGGATATATCCCACTCACTACTAAATGAATTAAACGTCCCATGTTCTGAGTAGTTGCAATGTTGTTCCTTGGTTAAAACTCAGGGTTGAAAGCAGCCTCATTTGTAAGCATTTCTTAAGAGAGTTTTTTAAAAAGGTATTTTGTAGTTAAAAGAGCATAAAAAGATAACAAAGTAGGGATTTAGGATAAACCGACTGACCACAGTGACATTAAATGGTCAGTAAAGCCCTTCTACAATATCTGTATCACTGTTACTTTAAGCAGTTCTATCTTCCCTAAAATAGTTCTAATCATTCAGTCAGATACATCTTCGACACATATGCAATACTAAAAGCCATAATGTGAAGAAAAAGAAAGAACAATTTCAGTTACAACTGAAATATTTCACAAAACCCAGTAATCTAATATGATCACATTAAGGTAACAATAAAAACTCAAAATAATAGTATCTAAATTAATAAAATTATGCTGTAAATTCTAGAGTCAAGTGTGGAATAAAACATTATGAATTAATATATCTAAAGTGCTTGGAACAGTGACTGGAACACAGTAAAAGTATTGAAGTGTTAGATACTATTATTACCTTTTTCAGCACCTGAATATATTGTTCCTGCTATGTCATGTCTAGCAATGGACATTGGCAATACTTTCCTTGCAGAAATGCTTTCAGTACTAGTGGCAGCAGAAACTGTGGCACTTGCTGTTGAAATACTAGTTTTATTCTTGGTCACAGCACCGTCTGAGTCCCTTTCATCTGAGTCCGAGTCATCGGAGTGAAGAGGATTAGTAAAACTGAGGGGTGCTCTGAGTAGAGGTGAACAATTATGATGATCCACAAGGTCATGGGTTTCAACTTGTGTTGTGAGGCTTGGCGTTAAGCTCACAGTTTTCACTGTTTGACAGTGGGTATCTGAGGATTTGCTCTCAGATGAATCAGGCATGGGCAGGGTATTTTCAGGTCTAGAAAATGATGACCAGGTTACCTGTCCTTTCTCACCAAGAGGCAAGCGGTCTGGCCTTGGAGGTGGGTCTGAATTCTGTGACTCTTCTGCTGGAATATCTGGAGCTTTATTTGACTGTGTTGCACTGCAGTCCACACAGGAATTCTGAGAAATAGCATCAACTTTCAGATCCCCTGAACTCAATTCCTGTGACTTAGAGATTTTATCACTCATATAAGGTGATGCTGATTTAATTTTAATTGCATGTCCTCTATTCAAGAGTGTGTTCCCATCAAAACTTTTTGGTCCTTCTTGGAGAGGTACTTTCTTAATCTCAAAACTTAAATTTCGCTCCAGTTTTTTATCTATCTGTTCAACAGCTGATTCATTTCTCCCTGGAAGTTCTGTTGACTTATTATAGTTTCTGTTGAGGTCTGTTGAATGTTGTTCTGATGAAAGCGTGTGCAACACCGGCTTTGGATGGTATCTGTCATTGTCCTGCCACACAGTAGTAACTGTTGGAAAAGCTGAAGGAGGAGAAGGGGTCAAGATGGGTGGCACTGGGTGAGGTTCTGGCGGCTGCAGTATTTCTTCCTTGGCATCCCCTTCTACAAGGCAGCTGAAAAAACATTAAGAAAAAGATATTGTAAGAATGTTCATCCTCTTTAAATATAAGTTGATAGGTAACAATTAGGTAGTTAAGCCTATTGTATTAGAAGTCAGTAGAGTCTGGTCATTAATTAGTCTAACAATTTAATGTTTAACAAGGAACATGCACACTGTTTAAAAAGTCAAATAATGTAAGAATTTTAATGAAAAACATTAGTTCCCTCCCTCCCATAGCCCATCAACCTCCCAGACTTCAACTTTCAACTTTTTTTAACAGCTGCTTCTAAGGTTTACCTCCATATTTCAAAATATCTCAAAATGCATAAACTCTTATTTCTTTATCTATTTCACACATTCTTTACTCTCTTCCTACAGTTTATCTTCACCATATTCCCAATACTGTTATAATTTTTGGCTCGTTCGATATTATGACTATAGATATTATTCATAATGATGACAACATGATTTCATATCTTTTCCTATACAAGTTCTTGTTTTTCCCGAAAAACTGCCTGGGTTTCTGATGCCTTAGTTCTCTGTGTATCATCAGTGACTCAGCCCTCTAATTTTCCTACAGATTTATATACCTCCTCTCAATTGGTCGAGTACACCAGGTAACTATCAATACCCCAGATATCCTTCATAGAAACCTCAAGCCTCCTGCTCCAATGTGGACCACAGGTCCCTAGGCCATCACAGCACTAATGCTCTCTCCTGGGGAACACTACTGTTCCCTGGGGCCCATCTTCCTTTTTCTAGATACACTCCCTTGTTCTGGTGGGTTATATCCTCCATTTGCTTCTAAGAACTGTATACAGAAGGAAATTTTCCTGAGGCTTTGTATATTTGAATATATTTTTCAAGGTTATTGAGTTTTTGAAAAGGTATATAATTCTAAATTAGAAATAATATTCCTTCAGAATTTTAAAATTCTGATTTCTGTTCCTTTGAATGTGATTATTTAACTTAGAGCTTTTAGGTTCTTCTTTATTTTTGATGGTCTACAGTCTCATTCATAACCCTTTAAACCAAATGTATTGCGCTTTTAAAATCCAGTGTATTGGGAACTTACTGTATAAGAATTCATGTTCTTTAATACAAGAAAATTTTATCCTACTTCTTTGCTAATTTGTTCTCTTCAGTCTCCTTCCATGTGATTTGCATTATTATATTACTATTACTGTGTGATAGACCTCCTGGTCTCACACTCTAATTTTCTTATCTTCTCTCTCCTATTTTGTTTTCGTTTCTATTTGTTTCTTTTCTTGGGAGGTTTCCTTGATTATCTTCCAACCCTCCTTTTAATTTTTAAATTTTATGCTACCATATTTTTAATTTCCAATAGCTTATTACCATCACCTCTTATTTCATGGCAGCAGTATTTCCTAATGACTGAAAAAACGGGCACTTATTTTTTCCACCTTCATCTCTTTTCTGTTGTTTATTGCCTCCATTTCTTGCAAAGTCCTTTTTCCCCCTGCTTATTTGGGTCTTCCATGTTAGTGGCATTCTCAAATGTCTGATTGTTCCTGGTTCTGTTCATCTCAAAGGGTGGCATATCAGGAAGGACTGGAAGATGCTTTTGTGTGTGTGAGGGGGGAGCTTGTGGTTTAGTGGTTGTCTCACTGCATGGCGGCCAAGTACAGCCCTTGCAGTATCATTGGTGTGCCACAACCATCAATAACTATAGATTTCCTCTCTTATGATGGTTAGTTTTCCACAAGTGTGATTCTGTCTCCCACCAGAAGTGGCTACCAGCTATTCTGGGAGCCAAATAAGGAGTGGGAGCAAGACAGTTGGATAATCTCACGTATGCAGATTCCTGTTTTCAGTAAGGCTCTACAGCCCCATCATCAGTTGGACCTGATGCCTTGAATCTAGAGACTTCCTTGGTTCAACCACTCCAGAGTAAATCTCTCTACAGTGTGCCCAGATGTGGGAAAAGTAGCCATCTGTCTGCTCAACTGGATGGAAGGAACTAGGGTTCTGAATACTCTTTATAGAGACGTTCAAGTACTCTTCAGTCCCAGCTGACACACCAACCTGAAGAGGAACTTCCAATTCCTGAGCCTTTTTAGAACTTCTATGAAGAGACTCTCTGCTTCTTATTGGCTCTCCCACCTACAGCACAGCTTGCTAGCTTTTTTTGTTTTGTTAAGTCCCTGTTCATTGGTTGATGTGCTTTCCACTTTTAAAATTTTGTGAATATCTTATCTGCAGCTACCTTCTCTTCAATTTTTTTCTTATATCTTTATACATTTTCATATTCCTTCACTATAATTTTAGGAAACTTAGGGAGGGGCCAGAGTTAAATGTGTTCACACTGTCCTATCTAGCCAATAATCTTGTAAATGCTTTTAGAAGCAGTAGTCTGTGCATGATGTTGATATGTACATAGTAATTATATTCTTGGCTAGTCACATTTAAAAAATTGTTTTATACTGAGGTATAGTTGATATACAGAAAACTTTACATATTTAATGTATAGCATTTGATAAGTTTGAACACATGCATACACCCTTGATACGTTACCAAAATCAAGGTAATAAACATACCCATCACATCCAAAAGTTTCCCTGTGTCCCTTTGTGGGTTTTTTTGGCTAGTTAAATTCGATTGATAATTATATTAGCAGGCTTTCCCCATCTTTCCTTAATTTAAGGTTGGTTGAAACGAGGCTTAAAACCCTTTTACAGCACTTTCATGTGCACAAAAATTACAAGCCCAGTCAGAAAAAAATATATATGCTACCTACTGATTTTCCACTGTAGTATCCAGTACTTACATTTTCACTAGATATTTTGAGGTAAAAAAATTCCACTGAATAGATATAACTTGCATTTTTCTTACTGTAAATATTTTTGAGCTTTAGAAATTTTTTAGATTTTATTAAAGTAGCATTAATATACAATTTTATGTTGGTTTCAAATATACAACACAGTGGTTCAACAGTTACCCATATTATCAAGTCCTCCCCCCCACCATTGCAGTCACTATCACTGTAGTAAGAAGCTATAATCATTACTTGTCTTCTCCATGCTGTACTACCATCCCTGTGACTAACTTATATTGTGATTGTGAGTTATCATGAATTCTGCCCTTTTATTGCCATTCCCCCCTGCTCCCCAACCCCTCCCCCTTGGTAACCATTAGTCCCTTCTTGGTGTCTATGAGTCCACAGCTATTTTGTTCCTTCTGTTTTGCTTTGTTTTTAGACTCCACAAGTAAATGAAATCATTTGGTATTTGTCTTTTTCCATCTAGCTTATTTCACTGAGCATAATACCCTCTAGCTCCATCCGTGTTGTTGCAAGTAGTAGGATTTGTTTTCTTCTTATGGCTGAATAATATTCCATTGTGTATATGTACCACCTCTTCTTTATCCATTCATCTACTGATGGGACACTCAGGTTGCTTCCATATCGTGGCTACTGTAAATAGTGCTGCGATAAACATAGGGGTACTTATGTCTTTTCAAACAGGGATTTTGTTTTCTTCAGGTAAATTCCTAGGAGTGGAATTACTGGGTCAAATGGTATCTTTCACTTCCCAAAAGCAAAACAAAATATTCAGGAACCACCAATGCTGGGCATTATCAGGACCAGAAGAGGAATCACAACAAATACAATAGTTCAGGTCCCTAAGTTGAACAGAGAAATAATGAAAAATAAGCTACAAAAGGCAAGTTAAAACGATACTGAGAAGATCCAGAATTTCATGCTAAGTTTGGACTTTCTAATAAAGAAAATTTAATTTAATTTGTTCAAACAATTAAAATGAGTGACTCTAATTTTTTTTTAATGCTGTTTTATAAAAAAAAAGAAAATTACTTTCCTTACAATAATGTGGACTGGAACCCACGTAGGGTGGAAATGACAACCAAAAAATGAGAACATAACACTTTAAAAACCAAAAAAAAACCTCACTACCAGCCTGTCTTCTAGGTAATAGTATACAATGGAAAAAGCAATGGCTGGGAAGATAAATGCGATCGTTAGCCTATGCAGGTCAACTGCCTTGGAAACCAGCTGTGTGACCAGGATTACTGTAAAAAATCAGAGTCCATTATATCACTTATCACTTTGATATATCATCAACTATCTACAGAATGAATAAAGAATACATGGTGATCTTTAAAAAGATGAGAAGGTCTACATAGTCGATGTTGTATCAAGGCTAATGATTACTTTCTAAACCAAAACAGTGGTATCTCCTATACAGCTTATATTTTGGAGTTGTATCTAACCTTTATTTCTTAGTTTTATTGTATATTCTGACCTCTATGAATAACTTTTAGAATTATATCTGATCTGGATGATGGTTACATGAGTATATACAAATGTCAAAATTCATCAAGCATTAATACTCAGATTTCTGCATTCTATTGTGTGTACCTCAATATAAAAAAACCAAAAATACATTTGATCTCTAATGTACTTTTTTTTATAGCAGTGAAAAAGAACAACACAAAAATTAGAAAAGAATTAAAGCACAGAAAAATAGACAACTACAGTAAGCATGCATAACTGTATTTTGCCAAAAATTTAACTTTGTATATCTTAAAAGATGTCAATTTGGAATGAACAATTCAATTAGAACTTTGAAATTTTTAAATTGTCAAATAAATCAATCTTGTCCTTTGTAATTTTCTTTATTCCTTCTATTATAGCCCCTCTACAAGATTTATCAAACATTAGTTTATATTTTCTGTTTCAGTGATTTGACTCTTTTGTATTTAATTTGTCTAACTATTTGAAGCTTACTTTGTATTTGGTATCATTTAAGGATCTAAATAGATTTCCCCAAAAAATGATTAATAATATTACAATATAACTTAAATAACCCTGTCACAGTAGGCTCATGAACACTGACAATGACTAATGGTTACCAAGGGGGAGGGTTGGGATGGGTGCAGGCAGGAGAGGGAGGGGGATAAAGGGGCACAATATTCGCAGTCATAATATAAGTTGATCACGGGGACTGTTGAACCACTGTGATGTACATGTGAAACCAACATAAGATGGTATATTAATGACATTTAAAAATAAATAAATAAATAAATAACTCTGTTTAGTGTATATTAAGTTAATTCCTAACAGGATCTATTCCCACTCCATTTAACTGGCATATTCTTATACCACTAACAGACTATTTTAAATATTATAGTTTTATAATTTTTAAAAGGGTTAGTCCTTGCTCATCACTATTTTTGTCCAAAGTTTTCTTTGGTATTTTTGCTCTTTTATTCATCCAAAGGAATTTTATTACATTGTCAAGTTCAGAAAAGGTCCTATTGGTATTATGGTGAGAACTGCATCAAATTTTAAAAGAAATAGTATTTTAAATATCACAGAAAAAAAGTAAATTACATTTAACTTTTCCAACTAATAACAATTGTTTACCTCTTTGCTGCTATCATATTTGAGAATAAAAAGATGAAATAATGAAAAAGAATGATTAATGTTTTTCATTAATAGCAGATGAATGTATTTCTAATTAAGATTCTACTTTCTACTTAAGGTTATTTCTAGGTACTTTATATTTTGAAAGGATTCTCTTAATCTTTTCTCTTCTTATTTGGCTGGTCTAAAGGACCATTTATTACTTTTATCCAATCACTGTGTTCTTCTCTTTCTTATAAATTAATCCTTTAAGGCAATATACTTAGGTTTAATATAATTGTTTTAAAAAGACCAATAAAAGGAAAATAACATTTCAAAAAAGAATGAAGATTTTTTTAAGCAGAAAAAACAGTGAAATAGAGTAACTTTTATGTGATATGGATTTCTCCTATTACCTTATTTCCTACTTACCATCTTCCTAGAGTTCTTGGTCACCAAAGTACTACCACATCCTGTGCTGGATGAGGGCTCCCCAAATCAGGTAGCTTCAAATGCCTCCATTTAAAGAGACCTCAACTCCTTATTCTGACACCACAAATGCCCTCACCTGTCCAGGATAGCTTAAGAGCCACAGATGTCTGAAAGTTCACTTCATTCTCCCAGGCAACCCTTCAAGGAAGTATATATTCATGTATTTCTGCCAGATACAGAACTCTCCTTCATGGCCTCCAGAATGCCACTGTTACCTGGTTTTACTTTATCCCTTGGTTGTTTTCTATTTTTTTCTTTTAACAGCTTTTTTGTGTGTGTGTCTGTTCTTCACAATTTTGGTGCTTCTGAGGGTTCCGCCTGCTGGGTACTTTATTATATTATACCCAGAATTCTAAAGGTTTTCCTGCCCAAGTTTTCTATATCAGCTATACACTGAACCCTCAAAATATCTACCTCCAGCTTAGATATCAAAAGGTCTAAAGCAGAATCAATGTCTGTCTTCCTCCCAAGTCTTATTCCTACTTAAAACTGTTTGAATTGAGAGGCATTAGAAGAAAGCACAAGTATACTGTCACTGTCTATATGAAATGTTAGATTAAGAAAAATTTACTAAGGCATATATACACTCTTTTGTGTCTCTTAAGCACATACCCTCAAATAAAATAGTGGTAAATTTGTCGACAATTTTACAGAAAACAGCCAATAAATAAGGTATACTTCCGGAGTGCTGGTGTCAGTGAATAAAATATCGAGAATTGTATTAGTATTAACAAAATCTGTTCTGAAGACAGAAAATGAAATGTTAATCAAAATTTATAATACTATTTATTTATACACCAGAATATGACTGATTAAATCTAGTACAACAGATGTAAGCCTTCTCCTCTAAATCCTTCTCTAATAACACTGACTCTGAACAACCAATTAACTTGTTTATTGTAGCCATACTAAAAACCAAAGTATACTGCTTTTATATTTTATTAGCCTTATGTTCTTGTGACTTTATTTACAGTCGATAATTTATAATAGTTCTCAAACTATCTCAACCTAGAAGTCACAGGGTATTCTTTGCAGAACACAATGAAATTCTGCCATTTGACTCTACTGCATGAATAAAAGAGGACCTAAGTGTATAGTATAAAATCAAACACACATAAAAATTTGAGCACATATTTATCCCCAAATAAAATCCTGTTTTAAAGCCAAATGAATATTTTTCTGTTAACACCCTTTTGCTACTTCTTTATTATCTTCCTGTTTATTAAAGAATAACAGGAGCCAAACTTTTGAAAAGGTATATGGGTAAGGCTTAAAATTTAGCACATTCTATTCAATTTTTTCCTTCAAAATTAGGAAGAAGCTACCACTATTTGTGGTCGGAGACATATGATCACAGAAATCACAAATAACAGGTATACTTTGAGAACTTTCACAGTGGCTCAATCTCAAAAAAAAACAAATTAAAACATATGTAGAACAAAGATGCTAGGGAACTAAGCTTACAAGTTTTACCTGGCTCTCTTCCACTGGAGGAAGATACTCAAGTGGAGACCAAACAAGAAAGAACTACTGGTAAGTTCTGTTAGTGCACAATTAACATCCCGAACACTGAAGTGGGAGACCTAAACCCATCTATACAGGCTTCCTGATCTTCCTTAGAGGAGCAGGTATAGGCATTCCAGAGACTAGAGAAACTACCACATTCTACCTTAGTTCTTGAGGAAAGTTGGAGGCTTCTTCTTTTGTAAAAAGGGGTGATCTCATTAAGCTATAGTGCTCAGTGCCAAGACCCAACCCTAGTCACCTCACCCACCTTTACTTAACTTCTGTCAAACTTAAGAAGAAATAATTGGTGAATCCAGTATAAAAGAAGAGTTACTCTGAGAGAAGGTCAATCCATTTGGGCAGATCTATGCTTGAGACAAGACAAGGTCTAAGTAATTCTAATAGTTTTATTATAGATACTGCACTTTGCCTCCTTTTAAAAATAATTCAGTAACTCCATCTTAACTCTACATTGTAATGGGAAAACCAACATTTAGTGAAAACCTAGTATGTACCAGGTCCTACACATAGCAATTTTCAGATACTTTATTTCACTTAATCATTAATACTTAAACATACAAAACAAACAGAATCATGAAGGATCAAGTAAGTTAAGTGACTTAGGACTTCAAAGTTAGTAAGGGCTGAAAAGGATTTGAAACTAAACCTTTCTAACTCTAAATTTTTTCCATACTATCACATAACTGACCTCACAGCTACCCTGAAAGGGAAGAGGGAAAAAAGGGGTTAGAAATATATCTTGATTTTAACTATTATGAGCTTGTTGTGGAAAGTAAGAAAACCTAAAGAGAAAAAAACCTCATCTTTGCTAATAATGTTGTTAAACATCTTCACATAACTTCTTTAACGTGCATACATGAGCTATAGTCAATTCATGTTTACACTTATTGTTCTGGTACAATATACTACCACTGAACTTTATCCAAAGTGAAACAGTATTTTTAATACATCAATAAATCAGTTGCCATATATATATGCTACATCCTAAACAAAAGAATGATAATAAAAGTTATAAAAATAAATTAGAAACATTCACAATTTGCTGTTTTAATTAACAGTGAGTAAAATAAAAGCATCCTTTCAGAGAAAATGTAACATACAGTACCTTCGGGTCCTTGGTGGTTTTGGAGGAGGAGAATCTTGTTTATCAGGATCTATGGAACTGACCATATTTTCAGTGTTTATTTCACTCTGTCAAGGAAAAAAAAATGCTTCATTAAAGTTAGGAGAAAAATAATTTTCCTTTCTCATGTTTCAAATAAACTCTGGGCTGTTGAATTTTTAAAACAAAGTCAAATTTTCCAAATAACAAAATGGGTCTTAATACTCTGTATTTTAGCACAAAGGAACAAACTTCAATGAGAGAGGTTAATATCAAAAAAGTCCATCTCTAGGCATCACCACCACTAGAAACTTAACGTGTGCAGAGAGGAAAAAAGCCAACAAAGGCTTATACCTTTATCTTTCCTAATCTTTTTTGGGATTCCTATCATTATCTAGTACTTTTAAACAGGTCCCAGAACTCATCCTAAGCATTCTTTGCCCCACTCTCCCTGTCACCATGGAGTGCCCTGCTACATTAGAGTATACAGCCCCTACGTCACTGCCTAACCCAAAGGACCCAAAAAAGGGGCAGGGAGAGTCCATTCAGGGTTATCCTCTGTTCCTACTTGTCACAAGGACCAGTGCTGTCCTTAACACAGGTGCTCCAGAGTCAATACAGCTGTAAGTATCTGAAATTGTGTTCAGGGTTGTCCATAAAGGAACTGCAAAATTATTATATAAAACATTGCTCTGAATTGGTTTCAGCCTCGGGAAATACCTCATTTTTATCCAGCAAGGCTACAAGTCAGATAATTTTAGAAAAAAAAAACATCTGTATATATACTTTGATCATTAAGGAACTCTGAAACTGTAATTGCCTTTTTTGTTTGTTTTATGCATCTTACTCTGCCCAGAACAACCGATTTACATCATGAGACAGGGAGCTTTCATCCTTGATTAGAGCCACCAACTGCAACAGTGATATCTATTACAGGATAGCTGCTACGGGAAGGGTGGCCATAGAATTTACCGCCCCAGTCAGGGCTCTTTGAGGATGAAAGAGCAGCATTATTAATTGTTATACCTAGACAACAAGTGTTAACTGGTTTTGCCTCAGGTAAATCAGGACTTTTGGTCACCACACTTTTAGAAACTCAGACATCACTAGAATATAGACTTTGCATCATACAGATACTGCTGACATATTAATGATTCATTTGGTTATTATTTCTATTAATTACACAATCACATTTCCATAATAGTCATTAATGTTTCTATACCAAAATCTGTAATATTCACATTAAAGAGATTAAATATTAAGGTTAACCATATAAAACTGCTTCTATTGAACTGTTTCTAACCTATGAAACAGCAATTTTTTAATAATACAACATAACCTCATGTCATGTGAACTCAGGTTTTGCTGCCTAATGAGTACAATACCAAACATACACACACACCGTTAAGTTTTTATTCTGGATTTTGAAAGAGCAGGTAAGACACTGTGGATCTAAATGTCAAGTGCATTAGACAGGAAGCCCTGGGGAGGATACAAAAATATCAGGGACATGTACATAACTTTAAGAAGTGTATAGTCTGGTAATATCACCAAACAAACAAAAAGTAAAAAGGTAATAATAAAATAATGAAGTGTGAAATGAAAGATGTTATGTTATTCGGAATACAGCTGAGAAATATTAAGAAGTTGACGATATTAAGGTAACATGTAGAATGGCATTAAGAGATAGGAAAGATTTTAACCAAAAGAAGAAAAAAAAAAAACAGAGGATCAGAGGATAGAAGGGGTAACAGATGGGAAGGGAACAAGAAGAGAAAGTAAGGGTTTCTTTAGACAAATGATGACATATATGACAAAGGAAAGAAGGTGTCATGAAGGATTCCTCTATTCTGAGTGAATAAGAGAATGGTGGGTCCATTAACAGAAAGGGCCAAAAGAGCAAGAACTTTTGGCAAGTTTCTGGAGCATGCTGAATTTCATATGAAGAAAGTAATCAATGTGGCAATGAAGAAATGCAACTCAGAAAGCCATTGTCTACGCAGCATGAACAAAACCTCTTGGTCACTCAGAATAGAATAATGATGTTCTTGGACTCTTAGTTTTTGCATAGAATAATGTTTGCTCTACTCTTAACTCTTCTGGCCCTCCTATATTCGCTACAGCCTTTGTCCCCATGTTTGTCTTAATGTATACAGCTCTCTTTAGCTGCTTTTATTACCAGTTGAAACAATCACCAACTTTTGAAGTTGAAAGGAATTTTAGAAATTAATCCACTAGAGATTGGCTTCTAGTGTATTCTTCTTGTTTCCAACACAGCATGCTAAAGCTATCATTTTTTTTTAATACCTTTTGACCACCTTTACCCAGTTCACTGTAAGTTATTTTGTGTATTAATATTTTACACACAACGGAGCTGTATCAAATGCCACACACATACAAAAATCAGAACCTAATTATCAAATACTTAAGGATATATTATCAGCTGCAGAACAAAATAAATATTAAAACAATGCTTTAAAATAAAGAATATTACACTTGAGGAAAAGATATTCAAAATTCAGTATCACATATAAAATGTACAACACAAACACAACAGAAGGACCAAAACACAAACTATTACTGCTATTAATCATCCTAGAATTGATGACCCTGGTGTTAGTAACTGGTGGTGGTGCCTTTTACATACAAGATAAAAAAACATGCATGCATAATCACAGATGTTGGCTTACTGAGGTATTTCTAAACCCCAAGTCAATATGCTACTGGATTCCAGAATAATTTTCTCTTCAGAGCTCTTGCTCTAGGAAGCCATTTTAGTTGTTAAATACCTTTAACAAATATCATTTATTATAGAGTCTTATATTGCTAATTAGCATTTCAAACTAAAATTTCTACAAAAATAGTTCTGGAACATAGAGTTTATTTTAAGAGCTTTTTAAAAAAACTTCACCTCTAAATTAAGTTGTCAGAAAAATAATAAACAGATTTACAATTGTTTCTCATAGCATGGGTTCAGAAAGATAAATAATATATTTCAAATCATTGTACTCAACCAGTTTTTTAGATTTTACATTTTCTCTAATGAGGACTCATATGGTCTTCAACCATATATAAAAATGGTATAAAAATAGTGGTCTATGTTAAAAATATGTAGAAAACAAGATTTCTTAACAGGAAAATATTCTAAAATTATCTAGAAGGATAAGCTATCTTTTCTTCTGTCCATTTGTCTACTTTTTTATCCATTCATCCATTGAGTAATATAATTATACAGTGACAGACATTATGGACACAACCTTTAACAAAATATTTATTCTCATCAAATACAGCTACCTCTGAATGGATTCTATAGAAAGTTGTTTTTCTCTTAAAACACAGGAAAACCCATTTTGCTCAAATAGAATAAAAACTAAAAAAAAAAATCCAAGTAATGAGAAAGCAATGCAATATATATTACATATCATTTTCTGGGGATTAAATATAATTAAAAGCTTTAAAAATACATTTAATATTCCATTTAAAATTTCATACAACTTACTAGCAAAAAAACCCAAACAACACAATTACAAAATCGTCAGAGGACATGAATAGACATTTTCCCAAAGGTAATATATTGATGGCCAATAGGTGTTTGAAAAGATGCTCAAATCAGTAATCATCAGGGAAATGCAAATAAAAACCACAATGAGGCCTCACACCTTTCAGAATGGCTAGTAACAGAAAGACAAGAAATAAGTGCTGGAGAGAAACTGGAGAAAAGGAAACACTTGTGTACTATTGGTGGGAATGTAAATTGGTGCAATCAGTATGGAAAACATGGTGGAGGTTCCTCAAAAAATTAAAAATAGAACTACCATATGATCCGGTAATCCCACTTCTGGGTACTTACCCAAAGGAAATGAAAACACTAACTCAAAAAAGGTATCTGCACCCCCATGTACACAGCAGCATCATTCACAATAGCCAAGATATGGAAACAAGCTAAGCATTTACCATTGAACAAATGGATAAAGAAAATGTACAATATATACACAATGGAATAGTATTCAGCCATAAAAAGGAAACCTTGTCATTTGCAACAACGTGGAAGGCCCTTGAGAACCTTAGACTATGTGAAGTAAGTCACATAAAGGTAAATGCTGTGTGGTCTCACTTATGTGTGAATCTACAAACAACAACAACAAACAAAAAAATCTATAACTATAGATACAGAGAACAGCCTGGCACTTGCCAGAGGCAGGGTTGGGGGTGGGAGGTAGGTGAAATGGGTAAGGGGGGGTCAGAAGGTACAAACTTCCAGTTGTAAAATAGTCACAGAATGGAATATACAGCTTATACCTGGTGACTTTAGTAATGTATGTGACTATAAAGGTACTGAATTATGTATTTGAAAGGAAAGGGGCAAATAATATCAATGATAAATAAGAATAATACTTATCATGGCTATTCTGTTAAAGCAAAAGATGACAATCAAAAAACTAAATATTACATCTTGGTAAAAAGTACAAGGTTTCTAAAATTAGCAGGCCAAGAACACCTACCACTCCATCAGCAATTTTCTGGGCTCTGTGAATTTCATATAGTTGTAGTTGTTTTTCAAACAGCTGCGCAATAGCTCTATGAACAAGCTCATACTGCTCCTATTAGGGAGAATAAATGATAAACAAGGGAAAAGACATTAAAAACCCAAGAAAGCATTTATTAAAATACAGTTTATAAAATGAAACAAAAAACTATACCTTGGTTTGTACTGCAGAATGCCTTTGTGTTCTCATTTCTTGTATTAAGTTAAATACATTAAATTCCTCTGGTATTTTCTAAAACAAAGAATACATGAGTCTGGACAATTGTTCAGAAAAACAGTAAACCAGTCTTTAACTTTTCATACTGACTTTATATACATGCTGCATAACAAAGTATTTATTGAGCACTACCTATTTGTATCAGACACTGTTCTTGAAGACATTGCAGGTACAAAGCTAATCTTGACTTTCAGCAGTCAAGCTAGTAAGCCAGATATGTGGACAAGTAAGTGTCCAGTCAAGACATGACTGTGCTGAAGTGGGAATAAAGATGTTATGATTAACTCTGGTTGGTGTGTGTAGTGAAAAGTGAAGGAAATATACACAGGCATATTAGATTAAACATACAATCTCTTTGGGGAACTGAGAAGCTTGATATAAAGAAACGTAACAGAATTTGAACTCATTCTAGAGGGCAGCATTTTCCAGGCTGGCTACATAAGGACCATCTAAGAGAGCCAGGGAAAAATACAGATTCCTGAGCTACCTCTCCAAAAACTGACAGTAAAACATCCAAGACAATTCTTCTGTACATATGGAATTAGAACTACTCTAACAGGCAACCCCTGACATGAGCAGATTTGATATTTAGGCTACTTTTGTACTAGTGAAGGCAACAGTCTGAGGGGAAGATTTACTGAAGCAGTCTTAAAAAAAAAACAGTATGAGGCATTATTTCTAAGGCAGAACTATTTGAACTTGGTAATCAACAAGAATATTCTGGAATGATTAAAAAGGATAGAAGAGTTAAGAATGATTCTTGGGTTTACTGCTTGGGAGTCCTTCTTTACATCACAAGATTTTTTATATCAAGTCTTAATCCAAGGCCTAAGATTATATTTATGTTAACCCAAACTTAATTAAATGGGGACTATGTTCAAAATACACAACTTTTGAAATGACCAGATGTTTATTTCATTTGCTTGCATTCATCTAAATGTCTCTGCCCATTCCAATTCTAATCTTTGACTTTTAGGTTAAAACGTGGCAGAATCCTAGTTAATTTAGTTCACTTAAAATTCTTCATTTGAATATTAGGAGATGGTAAGAGTTCCTGAGGAATACAAAAATATAGTTTAACCCCATTGGGCTTTTTGAGAAACCTCAAAATTTAAATATTCCCTAGCAAAAGTGAAAAATGGTAGGGCACCAGGGGAAAAAGAGAAGGAATAGAGGGAGGAAAGAAGGAAAAGAAAAATACTATGTATTTTATTAATCCCCTTTTATACAAGATAGATTAGCATTCACAGAAACTATAATACTATAAAGAATTAAAAGTGTCTCCCTAATGCCTAGAAAATGACATATTGCAGAACTAACAAAAGAACCAAAACTACATATAATGTAGCCTTGTATTTTTCAAATCTGTAATGAGGGCTATGTCTTTTTTATCTCTGTATTCTCCATCATATCAAACACAATTTCTTGGAAATAGTGGTAATAACATTAACAATAGTAATAAAGCTAACAGTGAACTAATAAGTAAGCACTTGCTAGATGCCACAACATAGTTCTAAAGAACTTTACTACAAAGGTTAACTTGTTTAACTCTTATGAGTTATTAATATTATGAGCCCTATTTTCAGGTAAAGAAATTGAGGCACAATAAGATTAAGTAATTCGACCAAGATCCCACAGTTTGAAATTGACAGAGCCAGAATTTTAATCTAGGCAGTTTGGCTTCAGAATCAGCATTCTTAACCACTATACCATACTGTTTATAGGGAGAGATAAATATTTACATTACTGAATTATAATTGTACACAGAGTGAGTATGAAAAGCAATGAGGATTTCGTATTTGGAAAGGTCAATGCAGAGCTGACATCCCCAGTGTAGATATCAATATACACAGAACAAGTGAGTGACAACATGTTTACCTTGCTGCCCAGTACATCATCTGAAGATAAGATGCATCATTTATGCCTTTTCCAGTTCCACTACTTTTATTTCTTACATAGCAAAGCTAATTCTAAAAAAGTAACATGTGTAACAAAACATTTGCTGTAATTTACTGCAATTAACCACTAAGTTTGAAATTTATAATAGTTTAATTGGCTATAATGCTACATAAAAATTATTCTTACCCCAGCTTTTAGTAAATTCCACGTATAATCTATGGCACAAATGGCACCTGTTCTTCCACAGCCTGCACTATGGATATAAAGTTTGACAGAACAATTTTATTTTTGTGATGAACTATAGAATCAATGTGGATGGGCATTTTAATACACAGAAGCAAAAAAATCCTTTAAGAAATGTGACAAAATTCTACTTATTTATTAGTAAACAAACTCAGGAGCGTGTACACAGCAAAATCTTTAACATTAGTATTTATACATTGTTTTTATTTAATTTAAGAAACTTAGGTGACTCACAGTATACTTCACTTTGGAAGTCTAATTCTACCTCAGAAAACCTTGTCTAGCTAACAAAGTAACTTGCAAAGATAAGATAAATCTATTCTATGTTCAGAAAGGCTCTGGTGCTTTATACAGAGTACAAGACAAAACATTTCAATCTGTAAAAGGTACAGGGAAGACAAAGAATACTACAACTCCTAGAAATAGGTTTGAACACCAGCAGTGATTTTACCAAAATAACAAAGACCAAGGATGCTCTAATAGAACCTGGAGTAAATTACTACACGTTTTTTACTTTAAAACATGACAAAAATATTTTAAAGCAGCAGCTGATTCTTGACTAGAGGGAGGCATGTGCATTTCACGATTGAGAACCACTGTGAGTAATTATAGATGTTACTAACATCACCAGAATAATTTTTAGGCAGAAAAAGTTGGGTAGCATTTTAAGCACCTTTTGAAACTTTCAGATTAGTTTGTTAAACATAATCTAAGAATTCCTGATAAAGTACGTTATAAGACACCTAACATGATTTTTAAAAAGCACTTAATAATATACATCAATAATATTAACTTTCAATCATTGACACATCTGTCATTTCCACACATCAAAGTATTTCTAGAAATTAAGAGTTAAGAGTTACTATGGCTAAATTATATTTAAAAATTGATGGTTAAAAGGGTGATATTACAGAGACACACAACCAGATCAGTGAAACATAACAGAAAGTTTAAAACAGATCTGAGTATATGTATTTATTACACATTGGTAGATTCTACAAAGGGGAAAAACTAGACCATTCAATAAAGTTAGCCAACAATGAAGAGCAAAAATTGGATTTTTTTCTTTTACCTCACATACTACCTTTTGACCTCATATCATACCTTAGAGCGATTAAAAATATAATGTTAAAAAAAGCGTATGAAAGTGCTAAAAAAATATAAGCAAAAGTTTAAGCACTACTGTGTTAGGGAAAAACTTTCTAAGCATATCTCTATGGACAGAAATCATAAATGAGATTCACAACTCTGACTACATAACAGTTTAAAATTTATATATGGCAAAACACAGGCAGAATAAAAACCATGAAAAACCATGGTACATATAGCATGACTAAAAGTTAACATCCTCAATATATAAAGATATAAAGAATTCATAATTTATAATTAAGAGATGAATGCCTGCTATAAAATAATTAGCAAAGTATACAACAAGCAATTTACAAAAGAATATACATGACCAAGGGGGGAAAAAAGGCTTGCCTATCACACAGGCATTAAAACAAATCAACAAAAAGGTAAGAGTATTGGGAAGAGTATGGAGAAACAGGTACTCCCACAAGCTGGCAGGGGTAGGATCAATTATAATTAGCATCAATTTTATGGGTAACCAAAAATATGTATTAAAAGCATGAAAAAGTTCATATCCTTTGACTTAAAAATCCCACTTTCAGATATCTATCCTAATGAAATAATTCAGATATGTTCAAAGATTCTGCTATAAGAATGGCCAATGGACATTTAAACTTTGTTTAAAATAGATGGAGAGGGGAGGGGTAATAAATAAAATGCCAAGGAACAGAGGTTAAATACAAAGTATAGTGCAGTCATAATGCATTGCAGAAGAATATTTATATAGATTTAGAAGTACACACATGATACAGTAAATGGGGAAACATTCTTAAAAAAATACTATACACACACTGAAAGGACATATACCAACAAGTTTTAACAATGGTCATGTCTACTGGAATTGCAAATGATTTCCTTCCTTTTATGTATGTCTTAGTTCTAAAGTCACTATAATTAACATACTATTTGGTTGTTTAAAAATACTAATATTATGTAGGCAATTTTTCCAGAAGAAAAACCTTCCTATCAAACTGGATTTATGAACTATATACACTGACTAGTAACACTGATGGAACAAGAAATAATTTCAAATAACTTGTGAAGAAGTCAAGTCAAAGCCATTTATCTTTTAATTCTATAAGTAAACAGGTTTTTTTTCTTTTTGATCAGTCAACTAATGAATTAAATGGTCAGCTAACCACTGAATCTCAACTACAGAAAAGTATTTCTTAACCAAGTTGTTAACTGATTCCCACATATCTATCAGCAGGTCACTGTTCTGTCCAATAAATAAAAGGAAGCCCTTTCAGTTCCCTAATACAGGCATTACAAGCCCAACTGGGTAAGAAAACAGTCTTTGGTGTTCCATCTCCACTAAAAAAATCTTTTAACTAAATAACTAGTAAATCTCTCAGTCTGATAAACTCATTTACTTTTTATAACCGATGTAAATACAGATACAAGTCATAGATAAACTGGCAGCAGTTTCCTGAAATAAGTACTGCAATTTAAACCTTTTTGAAGAATCTAATTTAAAAATTAAGAGAAGAAAAATTTCCTAAGGATTCAGGTAGTTTTTACTATTTGGAAACCTATATAATGACCTATCAAATGAAATACCAAATTAAATTTCAAAATTCCGTCCATAACCCATATTATAATGCCATCTATATTCCAAAGTATTTAACTATTTGGAAAATTCTTTTATACCTGCAATGAATACAAATAGGCACATCTTCATGTTCTTGGTATTTCCTCATTAAGCTTATCATGTCCAGAATAGAATCAAATGATGAAGGAACATCATGGTCTGGCCAGTTCACATAATGAAACTGATACAGCCTACGAGAGTCCTTCAAGAATAAAAAAAATTCAACAATTATGAAAATACATTTGCAAATTTTAAAGCATACAGAAAAGCTGCACATCTCACTTAACTGCCATTCCTAAGATATTTATGTGTTATCTAGCAATGCCTTAAAAAAAATGATAGCCTACATTCATTGATTATCACATACCAAGAACTGATCTAAGGGGAATGCTATGAGGAAGGTATCTGTTGACACTATCCTCATTTTATAAGGAAATTGAGACAGAAAAAGCAAATAACTTGCCAAATGTTTCAAGGCAAGTGACAAATACGGGATCTGAACCCGGGCAGTCTTACCTGCAGATCATGCACTATAACCATTACCTATATGTACTTAAATTAACCTACAGTGTTAAATGGATGAGCAATATACCATAAATATTGTGTTAGAATCTACTGTAATTAGAAGACTAACAGAATATTTAAACTGAAAATGAAAATCAGAAACAAACTTGTCTAAAATCAAATTCACTTTCTTATTTTAGGTCCAGTGATTCTCAAAGTATGGTGTGCCCGTTTTCCTCCCCCAACCTTTCAAGGAGTCTGTGAGTTTTAAACCATTTTCATAATAATACATACAGAGATTTTATTTGTCTTTTTAACTCTCATTCTCTCACAAGTGTACAAGTCTTCCCAAGGTTACAAGACTTACAATCATTTCATCACTTTTGACAGCCAATGGAATGCATGCTTATGTACACGTTTAAAAAAAATTTGTTTTAATTTCAAATTTGTAAATATTAAAAGATATAACCCATGTAAACAAAAGCTCTCTGGAATCTTCCATAATTTTTAGGAATGTGTAAGTGTCCTATTACCAAAACATTTTGAGATTGACAATTCTAGATATTTAATAGAAAGGAGCATTTCTTAGAATCCAAGCAAAACTGTATTCAAATTCTACTTCTGTCATCTACTGAGTAATTTTAGGTAAGCTAGTTAACTTCTCAGAGACTCTTTAGCTTCCCCTATGTGCAATGGAGATAACGGTATCTACCATTATGTTATCAGGAGGATTGAAATGCCTGATACACCACTGAAATTCAGTGAGGCACCTATTATTATTATTAGAGACGAAAAAATCAAAGTATAGCAAATGACTCAACTAAAGGGACATGATTAATCAGGACAGGGAGTAGTAATAAGAGTACTAAAACCATGTCAACTTGTAAGCAGGAAAGTCGTAGTAGTATATTTACAAATGCAGTATTTGGGAAGAATGATGCACTTCATTCATGGCCAAACTGAATTATTTATAATGGTTTAAAAAATTAAGAGAATGCAAAAAATATGAAGAAGTTGACAGGCATCTCAAATATCTATCAGATTTTTCTTTGATTTCATCCTAGATATATATATAAAAATTATCCTTTTATATAGCTCTGAAACATCAAAGTCAAGGGCCTCATGTGAAAACAATATATATCTCAGTGAATTCTTAGCTCTGATGGTAGCTTGTCTCTTTCTAAAAAATTGTAAACTAGTAAAAGTAGGCAATACTTAAGAAAGCAATGCTATAAAATCTGCTACTGCAATAGAAGAAAAATACCTGCAGCAAAGAAACCAACTATTTCAAATGCAGTAAATTTATTTGGGGAAAGTTGTTCTAAGTTAAAATGTAAAATCTTTTATATTCTGATTTGCTAAGCATAAGGCGCAAGATACTAAATGGAACATTAAACTCTTATTTTATTTTACATAACTAAAAAAATTAACAAATCTCCTTGACTGTGTAAGATAAGACAGTATATTACATTCTTCTTTTTAAAAATTACCTTTAGAAATTGTCTCTGAATGGAAAATACTTACGTTCTGAAATTCAAGTAAGAGTGTCCTAATGAAGTAGTCTGTTCTGGCTTGTTCAGCTTCCTAAATAAAGGGAAACACTTGTGAGTCAGTGAGAACACTGAAATAAAAACATACACACACCCAAACAAACAATAACCTTGTATTTAAAGTCCACAATATAAAATTAACTCTTTAAGATTCCAGGTGTACCTTGTAATTTTAAAAACAATCATTGTAAAAGTACCAATTTTATTTAAGTTTTACTTAGTTTTTATTTTATTTTATGTCCTTTAACCAATTCCTTAGGTAGAAGTCTATCAATCATCCAATAAAATATTTGCAAAGTAACAAACATCCCCCAAGTCATATAACAGAAATAATACAAACAAAATGTCATCCTCAGTACTAACACCATCTTCAACTATTTTATTTTTCTATAAAACAATTTTCCCTGCCTAACACTCAACTCTCAATTAACTGGATGCCAACTGGGGAAAGAAGAGAATGTACTCAGAAAATCCCAAATTACTATTTTGGTTGATGACAAGATAACCACTTGAAATTTCTTACTGCCGTTTGTTAAAGTACTAGAATGAAGCCACTTTATCAGTTTGTCACTAAACAAACTATTCTTTTGCCTCAGTTAAAACTGCAGATAGTCTAGGACAGTGACTGTCAAGATCAACAGGTATGCTGTTTCATTAATAAAAATAATATTCAATATTATTCCTGCTTTAATTTTTTTAATTATAATAATTTATTTTGAACTTTTCAAATAACAGTAAGGGGAAAGTTATGTTTTTACTTTCAACAAAAAGGAGTATGGATGAAAATACTGGTCCGAAGACTTAAATTTTTTTTTGCCTATAAGGGGCTAGATAGTAAATATTTTTGGATTTTCACACCATAAGGTCTTTTTCTAGTCAACTTTGCTGCTGTGATAGACAAATATATAAAATAATAGGCATGGTTGTATTCCAGTGAAATTTCACAAAACAGGGAGTAAGCTAGATTGGACTCACAGATAGTGTGTCAACATCTAGTCTAAAGGGTCATTGTAGAAACATGAAACTAAGCCCCTCCTAACCAGTCCTCCCTACTTCCACCATCACCTCACCCTCCTTCTCATCCCCAAACCAAGATAGGTCCTGATACTGTCTTTTCTTAGTATTGAATATTCTGATTGCCAAGTAATCAAGTCACTTACTATGGTAATTTTTACCAATTTGCTTTCTATTTATAAACTTGACTTTTGTTTATATCAGTGATAACAAATTCTGAGTGTCTGAAACAACCACCAGATGTACAAATTATTTTCCACTTTGAAATCTTGAAAGTAAAATTTTCCTTTAGCATGGATCAATCCCAACACTGACAAATCAAGCCAGCTGTTGTCACTAATCAAATCAAACTAGTCAATTGAGAAACCCAAAAATCTCAATTCATCTTTTTCCAAATTATAAATTCTTTCTTTCTTTCCTCTATTCATTATTTTAAATTATTCACTACTCCTAATCCCCAACTGGTTTAAAAATTCAAGTTGTTTTGATGTTGAACATTAATTACTATATATACTTTCACTTGAATTACGACATTTAGTAAGTTATCTTATTACTTTAGAATTTACAATGGTCAACACAACCAGACAAAACTAGGTGTCGTGACCTGTCCAGGTACTTAAAATTGAAGCATACTTTCTGGATTGGTGATGGGGAGGTATTCCCTCACAGAAGTAGACAATATGGTATGTATTGGTTTTTATTCATTCTAAATATGAAATGCAGTAGGATTTAAAATCTTCATATTTAACCCACAAACAGTTCATTCTAACCAGGACTTTACAGTACTGACTGCATTATTAAATCTAGCAGTTCAACTATGAGTTATAGTTAACATTACAAAAATCACATTGCATTTAAAAAGATTGTGTAAAATAGCTTTAATCCTTTTCGGCATCAACCTAGAAAGCACTAAACTTTGGACATGCATCACAGGAATTCAGAAGTCAAAGTACAAATAAATCATAAAATTACATACTTTTTGAATGCACCAATGACAAGTAAAATCATAGAAATCATGTTTTACGTAACCATGGAAAACAGTCAAAAAGAAGCAATTCTGAGATGGGGAATGTTACGTTAATTTTGTGTCAACTTGGCTCGTCCATAGAATGCCCAGATGTTTGGTCAAACAATATTCTTGGTGTTCCTGTTAAGGAGTTTTTGGGTGGGATTAACATTTAAATCAGTGGACTCTGAGTACAGTAGCTTCTTGCTATAATGTGGGTGGCTCCCATCCACTAAGTTAAGGCCTTCACTAGAATAAAAAGGAGCAACCTCCCAAAAGTTAAGAGTGATTTCCTCAGCAGACCACTTTCATCTGCAACAGTGGTTCTTCCTGGTTCCATAGCACTATCTTTGGACTGGAACTGAACATCAGCTCTCCTGGCCCCCAGCCTGGCTGCCTTCAGCCTAGAACTGAAGCATGGGGATCATCTTGGGTTTCTAGCTTGCCCTCCCAGCCTGCAGATTTTGGACTTGCCAGCCTCTACAATTTTGTGAGCCAATTCCTACAATAAATCTCTTTCTCTTTAAACATACACATCCTATTGGTTCTGCTTCTCTAGAAAAACAAAGTTATTTAATTTTCACATTTGTTCAATCATGGTCTTTTGCATAAACAAGACAATGTATTTTTTTCAGGTGATTAAGAAAGATGCCATCATGTGTAACCCACAGAAAATTCTTGGTTCTACTTTAAAGCTCACTTATATTTTACCTCTTTTTTGTTTCTTCCTTCATTGTTTTTGTTTAGTATTAAAATTTTAATTTTAAAAAGTAGAATTTTCTCAGATTTGTGCTGTTTAGAACTTGAATTTATTTCCAGAGCTCATTAAATAGTTAGGTATATATTCTAAGTTTCATATCAAAATACCTGTCATAAAGGATCAATCTTTACTTCCACGATGGCATTCTCAAACTCACTTTTGGATATAATTACAACAGTTCAAAGAAGCATGACACAGATGTGAAAGAAAGATTAACATGATAAGCCAAACTTCAGTCATCAGGGGTCTTTCCCATTTATTCAATTTAAAACTATACACCAATTTTCAATTAGATCACTCAAAAAGCCCAGTTGCGCCATTTACTCTTACATACATAAACACCAACTTATATACAAAAAACAACAGAATTAATACAATAAGGTACAAGAAAATTATACATGTATGAAAATTATTCCAAAGCTTGTAAATTTAAAAGCAGTATAATAAACATTACTGTTAATATTTGTTTATTATAATTAAGTATAGATTTATCTGGTAACAATGACTGCTCACCTTATATAAAACTGGGTTCCACATCATATTATAGATTAATTCTTCATCAGTCTGGCATGCCAATTTTCTGATTAAATAACGTATATAAAAATAGGTACTTACACAAGAAATCTTAAATGGTGCAAATGTTACAGGGTCTTCTCCATACAAAGGCCAATAGCGCTCACATTTTTTCTGTTCAAAAAAAAAAAGTAATCCATATGATAGTTTTTCTTGAATTTTTTAAATGTCTTATGTGCCCCAGTGTTCAGCTTGTTGCTCCTTCCCAGAAAACAGAAAAACTGGCATCAGTAGGCAATAGCTAGGAGACCTTAGGTTTACCCAACTGTTCTTAAAGGTGAGCTACTACTGTTTCCTCTCCAAGACTAGTAAAGAACTTTATTAATGTAAGTGTGTAAGCTGTTCATTACTATCTGCTTGGTCTACAGAGTAGACTCCAAAGATCCTCCCTCTGGAAAAGAAAAATTCCTTTAAAAAAAAGTGCCTGGCGCAAGGAGGGCCGCTCAGTATAAAGGGATTGCCAGGCAAGTTTAAATGCTTGTAAAATGACAACCTCTGTATTTATCTGTCTGAATTCTCATTAAGTATAAAATCCATGGCACTGTGGAAAGACCACTCTACTTTTTATCAGAAAAATTTGGAAATACTAACTTTCCTGTTTTCATTGACCTTTAGTTCCTCTACCTGTAAAAATGGGAATAGTAATCCTTATCTTACATGACTGTTGCAAGTACTAAGTAAGAATACATTTCAACCATTGTACGGATCATAAAAACCTTATACGAACATAATGTATTATTTAAACTACCCATTTTTGAGATTATAGAAAAGTAACCAGTTTCTCCTCTTACCCTTCTGTTTAAACAGGTATACAAATAATATTCAATTTTCACTGAGTTTCACTTATCAATATTAAGTCCCATCATTTTAGACAATTAGGTAAGTGAATGAAAGCCTAACTTTATAGAAGATAGTGATTCTGATGTCAAGAAATGATGCAACTTTACCAAGATCCAGTAAAATGGAATACGTTAAGTGACATTAAAATAAACCTTTTGGCAATGGGAAATGCATAGGTTCTTACCTAAATTCTTAACAGTTCCAAATATGTTAAGTGGAATTATTATTGATAGGAAGGAATTAACTATAAGTTGATAATACTGCTCACAGGGCAACAAAGTAGAACTGTTTAGTATGCTGGTTCAGCTTACAGTAAATTTCATTAATATTTTAAAGGCTTAAAAGCACTAACTTCATTTCCCAAGGTAAGTTTATAGGAAATGATAAATATTTTTGAGGTTTTGAGAAGAAAGGGAGTCTTCTACTTGGTGAAGTTTTAACATATTAAGACAGAAAACAACTTATAGGAGGTTGGTTTACTAAGAATTGAAAACGGTGTGACAAACATGCCCCTCATTCAGATGAATAATAACTGAGTAAGGATTATATTGGTATTTGTAGTCCGGGTATAAACTAGTAACAACACCAAAAACAATGTGTAAACATCATACACGCAGAATCTATAATCATTATTTCACTCATCTCAGAGATGAGGAAACCAAAACTCCTCATCACGTGGACGGGATAGGCCACTGCACAATGGGCAAGCTAGTAAAGTGTAGGTTTGTTTGATTTCATTATCTATGTTCATTCTGTCAGGTCATACTCAAAGTCAAGATAAAAGTCAAGGTAATCAAGTAAATTCAAAGGCCCTACACATTGCAATTTACTGCCAACAAAACACTGTGAATCACACAATCTTTAGCTCCAACAATTTTTAATTTGAAACAACTTTTTTCAAGTATTATTACTGATATGTAAGGTGAGATTTTTAATAGAATGAAAAGAGAAGTTAGCCTTAAACCTTAACTGTAACTTAAGAAACCATTAGGAGAGTGAAATTTAAATTCCGTAATACAATCAATAATAATGGTACCTATTGACAATACTTAAGCAGATAATTACCTAATTTCTTAGTTTATATATTTCCTAATCTTAGATCATTCATTTCTATTCAACATTACTTAACACTTCCACTACTGTTAAAAGATATGGTTGAGAGGAATGATGATAACTGTTAGATAAAGAAAGGTTTTCCAAAGCTTTATATATATTAATGACTCACATATGGAAAAATATACTATCTTGCTTTATGCAACACAGCTTCTTGTACTGACAAGAATTTCAATATGAACTCGTACAACTTGAGGGAAAAATGATTTATAACTACTGAACCACATTGGTATAAGGAAAATTCAAATCATCACATAATTTGTTTTGTTAAGTGTAATTTGTATGTTGTGTTTACAAAAAGGCCACACATAACTTTTAATACTTATTCTCTGTAAATATATTATCACCTCTAACAATGAAGACAGGAATTTATGCTGCAAGATATCACAACAGTTTTGAAACTAAATGCATTTGTAAAGAGCATAAAAATACCAATGTTAAATTTCTGGATTAAAGAATTCTCTTTGTTCTGAAAATAATATAACCCGAGAATGGGATTTGCAAACAAGGAAATCAGAGTGTTTATTGCTACTGATGATAACAAGAATTATTTTAACTCATTTTCATTTGCTCAATTTTTTTTGAAGTAAAAAGTCAGCTTTAATTTCATATATCGTGTTTTTTTTATAGAAGAGTATAATTTTGTTTCTTTTTTTTGACCTATGTGAGAGCCTTCCTGTTTATTTATTTATTTATTTTATTAAGGTATATTATTGATATACACTCTTAAGAAGGTTTCACATGAAAAAACAATGTGGTTACTACATTTACCCATATTATCAATTCCCCACTCATACCCCAATTCAGTCACTGTCCATCAGTGTACTAAGATGCCACAGATTCACTGTTTCCTTCTCTGTGCTACACTGTTTTCCTCTTGATCCCCCACACGATGTGTACTAAACAAAATACCCCACAATGCCCTTTTCCCACCCTGCCTACCCTCCCTCCCACAGCCCTCCCCTTTGGTAACCACTAGTTCCTTCTTGGAGTCTCTGAGTCTGCTACTATTTTGTTCATTCAGTTTTGCTTCGTTGTTATTCTCCACAAATGAGGGAAATCATTTGGCACTTGACTTTCTCTGCCTGGCTTATTCCACTGAGCATAATATCCTCCAGCTCCATCCATGTTGTTGCAAATGGCAGGATTTGTTTCCTTCTTATGACTGAATAGTATTCCATTATGTGTATGTACCACATATTCTTTATCCATTCATCTACTGATGGACACTTAGGTTGCTTCCATATCTTGGCTATTCTAAAAAGTGCCCCAATAAACATAGGGGTGAATAGGTCTTTTTGAATCTGAGAAGCTGTATTCTTTGGGTAAATTCCAAGGAATGGGATTCCTGGGTGAAATGGTATTTCTACTTTTAGTTTTTTGAGAAACCTCCATATTGCTTTCCACAATGGTTGAACTAGCTTACATTCCCACCAGCAGAGCAGGAGGATTCCCCTTTCTCCGCATCCTTGCCAGCATTTGTTGTTCTTAGTCTTTTGGATGGTGGCCATCCTTACTGGTGTGAGGTGATATCTCACTCTGGTTTTAATTTGCATTTCACTGATGATTAGTGATGTGGAGCATCTTTTCATATGTCTGTCGGCCATTTGAATTTCTTCTCTGGAGAACTGTTTCTTCATATCCTGTCCCATTTTTTAATTGGGTTATTTGCTTTTTGGGTGTAGAGGCAGGCATGTAAGTTCTTTATATATTTTGGCAGGTAACACCTTGCAGATATGTCAGTTACAAATATATTCTTCCATACTGTAGGATGCCTTTTTGTTCTGTTGATGGTGTCCTTGGCCATACAGAAACTTTTTAGTTTGATGTAGTCCCATGAGTTCATTTTTGCTTCTGTTTCCCTTGCTCGAGGAGATGCATTCAGGAAGAAGTCGTTCATGCTTATATTCAGGAGATTTTTGCCTCTGTTGTCTTCTAAGAGTTTTATGGTTTCATGACTTACATTCAGGACCTTGATCCATTTCAAGTTTACTTTTGCGTATGGGGTTAAACAATAATCCAGTTTCATTCTCTTACATGTAACTGTCCACTTTTGCCAACACCAGCTGTGAAGAGGCTTTCATTTCCCCATTGTATGTCCATGGCTCCTTAATCATATATTAATTGACCATATATGGTTGGGTTTATATCAGGGCTCTGTAGTCTGTTCCATTGGTCTATGGGTCTGTTTCTTGTGCCACTACCAAATTGTCTTGAGTACTGTGCCTTTGTAGTAAAGCTGGAAGTTGGGGAGCATAATCCCCCCAAGCTTTATTCTTCCTTCCCAGGATTTCTTTGGCTATTCAGGGTCTTTTGTGGTTCCATATGAATTTTAGAACGATTTTCTCTAGTTCGTTGAAAAATGCTCTTGGTATTTTGTTAGGAATTGCATTGAATCTGTAGATTGCTTTAGGCAGGATGGCCATTTTGACAATATTAATTCTTCCTATCCATGAGCACAGGATGTGTTTCCATTTATTGGTATATTCTTTAATTTCTCTCATGAGTGTCTTATAGTTTTCAGAGTACAGGTCTTTCACTTCCTTGGTCAGGTTTATTCCTAGGTATTTTACTCTTTTTGATGCAACTGTGAATGGAATTGTTTTCCTGATTTCTCTCTCTGCTAGGTCATTTTCATGTATAGGAATGCGAAAGATTTCTGCATATTAATTTTGTATCCCGCAACTTTGCTGAATTCAGATATTAGATCTAGTAGTTTTGGAGTAGATTCTTTAGGGTTTTTTATGTACAATATCATGTCATCTGCAAACAGGGACAGTTTAACTTCTTCCCTGCCAATCGGGATGCCTTCTTTTTCTTTGTGTTGTCTGACTGCCATGGCTAGGACCTCCAGGACTACGTTGAATAGAAGTGGGGAGAGTGAGCATCCCTGTCTTGTTCCCGATCTTAAAGTAAAAGCTTTCAGCTTCTCACTGTTAAGTATAATGTTGGCTGTGGGTTTGTCATGTATGGCCTTTATTACGTAGAGGTACTTTCCCTCTATACCCATTTTGTTGAGAGTTTTTATCATGAATGGATGTTGAATTTTGTCAAATGCTTTTTCAGCATCTAGGAGATGATCATGAGGTTTTTGTCTTTCTTTTTGTGGATGATGTTGATGGATTTTCGAATGTTCACCCAATCTTGCATCCCTGGAATAAATCCTGCTTGATCATGATGGATGAATCTTTTGATGTAGTTTTTAACTCGGTTTGCTAATATTTTGTTGAGTATTTTTGCATCTATATTCATCAGGGATATTGGTCTGTAGTTTTTTTGTGTGTGTGGTGTCTTTGCCCGGTCTCAATATTAGAGTGATGCTGGCCTCATAGAATGAGTTTGGAAGTATTCCCTCTTCTTATACTCCTTGGAAAATTTTAAGGAGGATGGTATTAGGTCTTCACTAAATGTTTGATAAAAACTCTGGGTGTTTTGTTCTTAGTTGGTTTTTGATTACCACTTCAATTTCATTGCTGGTAATTGGTCTGTTGAGATTTTCTGTTTCTTTCTGGGTCAGCCTTGGAAGGTTGTATTTTTCTAGAAAGTTGTCCATTTCCTCTAGGTTATCCAGTTTGTTAACATATAATTTTTCATAGTATTCTCTAACAGTTCTTTGTATTTCTGTGCTATCCGTGGTGATTTTTCCTTTCTCATTTCTGATTCTGTTTATGTGAGCTGACTCTCTTTTCTTCTTGATAAGTCTGGCTAGGGGTTTATCTAGTTTGTTTATTTCCTCAAAGAACCAGCTCTTGCTTTCATTGATCCTTTCTATTGTTTTATTCTTCTCGGTTTTATTTCTGCTCTAATCTTTATTACGTCCCTCCTTCTACTGACTTTGGGTCTCATTTGTTCTTCTTTTTCTAGTTTCATTAATTGTGAGTTTAAACTGCTCATATGGGATTGTTCTTCTTTCCTGAGGTAGGCCTGTATTGCAATATACTTTCCTCTTAGCACGGCCTTCGCTGCATCCCACAGATTTTGCGGTGTTGAATTATTTTTGTCTTTTGTCTTCATATATTGCTTGATCTCTGTTTTTATTTGGTCATTGATCCATTGGTTATTTAGGAGCATGTTATTAAGCCTCCGTGTGTTTGTGGGATTTTTCATTTTCTTTGCACAAGTCATTTCTAGTTTCATTCCTTTGTGGTCTGAGAAGCTGGTTGGTACAATTTCAATCTTTTGGAATTTACCGAGGCTCTTTTTGTGGCCCAGTATATGATCTATTTTGGAAAATGTTCCATGTGCACTTGAGAAGAAAGTGTATTCTGCTGCTTTTGGGTGAAGAGTTCTGTAGATGTCTGTTAGGTCCATCTGTTCTAAATGTGTTGTTCAGTGCCTCTGTCTGCTTACTTATTTTCTGTCTGGTTGGTATGTCTTTCAGAGTGAGGTGAGGGTGTGTCAATGTCTCCTGGAATGAATGCATTGCATTCTATTTCCCCCTTTAATTCTGTTAGTATTTGTTTCACATATGTCGGAGCTCCTGTGTTGGGTGCATAGATATTTATAATGGTTATATCTTCTTGTTGGATTGACGCTTTTATCATTATGTAATGTCCTTCTTTGTCTCTTGTGACTTTCTTTGTTTTGAAGTCTATTTTGTCTGATACAAGTACTGCAACTCCTGCTTTTTTCTCCCTATTAGTTGCATGAAATGTCTTTCTCCATCCCTTCACTTTTAGTCTGTGTATGTCTTCGGGTTTAAAGTGAGTCTCTTTAAGGCAGCGTATAGATGGATCTTGTTTTTTTATCCATTCAGTGACTCTAGGTCTTTTGATTGGTGCATTCAGTGCATTTACATTTAGGGTGATTATGGATAAGTATGTACTTATTGGCATTGCAGGCTTCAGATTCATGGTCACCAAAGGTCCAAGGTTAACTTCCTTACTATCTAAGGGTCTAACTTAACTCACTTAATATGCTATTATAAACACAATCTAAAGGTTCTTTTTTTGTTTTGTTTTTTCCTTCTCCTTTTTCTTCCTCCTCCATTCTTTATATATTAGGTATCATATCATTTACTATTTGTCTATCCCTTGATTGACTTTGGGGACAGTTAATTTAATTTTGCATTTGTTAGTAATTAGCTGTTCTACTTTCTATACTGTGGTTTTATTACCTCTGTTGACAGCTGTTAAACCGTAGGAACACTACCATAGCAGTCCCTCCAAAATACACTGTAGAGATGGTTTGTGGGACGTAAATTCTCTCAGCTTTTGCTTATCTGGGAATTGTTTAATCCCTCCTTCAAATTTAAATGATAAGCTTGCCAGATAAAGTAATCTTGGTTCAAGCCCCTTCTGCTTCATTCCATTAAATATATCATGCCACTCCCTTCTGGCCTGTAAGGTTTCTGCTGAGATGTCTGATGACAGCCTGTTGGGCTTTCCTTTGTATGTGATCTTGTTTCTCTCTCTGGATGCTCTTAATAGTCTGTCCTCATCCTTGATTTCTGCCATTTTAATTACTATATGCCTTGATGTTGTCTTCCTTGGGTCTCTTGTGTTGGGAGATCTGCGCACCTCAATGGCCTGAGAGACTATCTCCTTCCCCAGATTGGGAAAGTTTTCAGCAATCACCTCCTCAAAGACACTTTCTATCCCTTTTTCTCTCTCTTTTCTTCTGGTACCCCTATAATGCAAATATTGTTCCGTTTGGATTGGTCACACAGTTCTCTCAGTATTCTTTCATTCTTAGAGATCCTTTTTTCTCTCTGTGCCTCAGCTTCTTTGTATTCATCTTCTCTAGTTTCTATTTCATTTATCGTCTCCTCCACTGTACCCAATCTGTTTTAATACCGTCCATTGTGCTCTTCAATGATTGGATTTCCAACCGTAATTCATTCCTGAATTCTTGAATATCTTTCCGTACCTCCATGAGCATGTTAATGATTTTTATTTTGAACTCCCTTTCAGGGATTGTCATGAGGTCAATATCATGTAAATCTTTCTCAGGAGTTGTATTAATAATTTAATCTGAACCAGGTTCCTTTGGTGTTTCATATTTATGTATGGTGCCCTCTAGTGCCCAGAAGCTGTACTCTCTGGAGCTGCTCAGCCCCTTAAGCAATGTCGGGGTTACTGGAGAGTGGTATTGGTACCTGGGGGGAGGAAAGAGCTGCTTCCTGCTTCCTGGCTGCTATGCCTGTCTCCACTGCCTGAACCAGGGGGCCAAGCACACACGTATAAGGCTCTGTGCTTTGCATTTTTAGTTGCTGTAGACAACGCCAGGGTAGGGTTTCCCGGTTTGCACTCCCGGTGGGGCTGGCCAGGAGAAAGGCACACTGGTCTGTCTGTCACGGAAGGGGTTCTTGAAGCTGTGTAGGCAGCCAGGGAGCTGGAGCACCTGAAGATCATGAAAGCTCCCAATCTGCTGGGCAGAGTGCACCCGGACAATTTTGTCTGCCTGTCCTTTCTTCTGAGCAGTAAGCTCTGTGCAATCCTTGTCCCTTTAAGAGCCCTCTTGCTAAGGGCTTCTTTGTTAGGAAGTCTCTCAGACTGCCCACCTTTCTTTTGACCCAGAGCAGCTGGATATGGATCCCTGCTTTCCACAAGCAGCTGGAATCTTAGTCTCTCCAGGAATGCTGCCTGTGTTAGCTTTCCAACCCCCTAATTACGAGAGTATCATGCAAGCACGATGAAATGTAGGTTTGTGCTCCCAGAGCCGATCTCCAGAGTGAGGTATTCAGCAGTCCCAGATCTCGACTTCTTCCCTGCTCCGTTCCTCTTCCTCACGTTGGTGAGCTGGGGTGGGTAAAGGGCTTGGATCCCGCAGGACCACAGCTTTAGTACGTTACTCTTTTCCATGAGGTCTGCTCTTGTCTCCAGATGTATGCAGTTTGGTGCAGTCCTCTTTCCTGTTGCTCTTTCAAGAGTAGTTGTATTAGTTATATTTTCATATTATATGCAGTTTTAGGAGGAAGCCTCTGTCTGTCTGAGCTCTCACGCCGCCATCTTTAATCCAATCTCCATTTGCTCAATTTTAATTCTATTTTTAAAACACCTTCCTAGTTCCGTCCACAATGTTCTACTTATGACACCATTAACTATTTGAAGACTGCTAAAAAAAAATTAAAGTGTTTAAGTATATCATAAAATGAAATAGTAATGTAAAAAAAATAGTTCATGTACTTTTTAGTGATTATGTTCCTTCTGTCAAATAAAAAGCAATAGCAGACCACAAAAAAGAAAAGAACTATCTATCTTTAGCTACCTGGGCTCAAAATATAATAAAAGACCTGAATATATATATCCCTAGAAATGAAGAGATAAAAAGGATATTCCATAATTATTTTTTAAATTAATAGGCATACATACCCTTCCCATCTCAAATTCTCGACAGGCCATTACAATGATCTAAACAGAAATGGGGGATGGGATGAGATAAAGAATGTATCAGTTAAGCGCAACTTTAGTTTTTAAACAAAACACAAATGTCAAGAGTTACTTATTAATATGAGCAAAATTACATCTGTCTTGCCAAAAAAAGGCTTAATATTAAAAGTATGAGTTAAAGAAATGATAATAATCATACCTTCTAAACAAGAGTTAACTATATAGAAAAAAATTTAATTGGCTTCAATATACATGATGTGAGTTAAATGTTACAAAACTTATAGATTTACTTCTGACTTTTAAATGATATTAAAATATTACTTTTTGGATATTTACCCAATTGAATAGCACTCTTAAATATTGCAAATGTATTTAATAATATTATCTAGATGTTGAACACATTTAACACTATCTTTAAACAAAAAGGTTATTACATTTGCTTCCTCACTCCAAAATTCTTTAATGAAATGTTAAAAACATACAGCAAAGTTGAAATAATTTTATAGTAAACATTCTACAGCCACCATCTACATTCTCACATTAACATTTCACTATACTTGTTTCATCACATAGCTATCCTCTGTCAATTCATTTTATTTGGCAGCCATTTTATTAGTTTCTGACTTAGGACCAGATTTAAGATATTATCACACCCTGTTCTTAAAATATCTTAACTATTTAATGAGACATCCAGTTCTATCTTTTGAGTGAACATTAGCTATAATTAACGTATCATATAAGGCTAAGAAGTCTTCTCATTCCTCACTCAATAAAACATCCAATGTTATTACATGTAATATTTCTCAAAATAGGTTATGAAAAGTAAATACTTACTACAACACTGTACTCCCATATCATCCTCCAAAAATCTATTACTGTATTTGCTAAAGGTCCTTGGGTTGCCACATATGCTTTTGGTCCATAAACACCCTACAATGGTTAAAAGAAAATTTCACACATATTATAATTACCAAAAACGTTTCCTTACCTAAATTTTAAGGCTTTAAGTTTTATGAGTAACACTGCTGTTCTCACTAAGGCATTTCCAAATAATTTTTCTTTCATACTACATAAAAGCATGACAAAAATATATTCAATTCACTTCAGCTTTTAATGAAATGTTATTACTTTTGGGTATTTATTAGACATGGTGCACAAAATTAGTAATTAAACCACCTTAAGCTAATTTAAAAATTATTATTTACCTAGAAATTAAAAACAAAAGCTCTAATAACTAGTCAACAAAGCTAACTGTGGAAGAAACGTAAAACCATATTTTGATTCTAAAAACACCACTAAAACAAATCAATAGTTCTTTCTTAGCTAAGTTCTTCCATAGTTATCTTCAATTATTTATTAAACTTAGTTTATATGGAGCACCTACTATACATGTTCTAACAAATAAAACCAAAAATATACCAAACAAGATAGCGGACTCAAGTTCTAAACCAGAACATAATTGAATCATCCAATGAACTGGTTATTAAGTGCAAATAAAACTACAACTTTCAACAAATGTCCTTACAAAAGAATATAAACATAAAAAACACCTGAAACAGCAAACCACCCACAGATTAGTTCTTGTTTAAACTATTAGTTTGGGGTTTTGCCATAACTGTAATAAAACTGACTTTGTTGAAGACAAGTTTTTATCTGAAACCATGACTGTTCAGTGTTGACAAGAGATACTTTTACTACATACCTCTTACCACCTTAGTATTTTTGTCAAGAGAATATTTTACAATATGTACAAATACCATATATAAAATAACTGAAATGATATTGTCCTATAACTAGAAGGATTCAAAAACACAGAATGAACAATGGAACAAAGGAGTTTTTTATTAATCAAGTAGCAGTTTGAATCAGTCTCTCTGTTGATAACTATGTAAGAACCTGACTGCTTTTGATCAAAAAAGTATCCCAGACAGGTTCTCTATATAATGACTGTATTTAATCTTGCATTTAATTGCTTTGCCATTTGAAACATAGTGGCAAAATTTCTGATCTAAGTTTATATTCTATAATTTTAAATCAGTATTACCCAGTAATTTCAGCTCTGGTAATTTATCTTAAAAATTATTCAAAAGAATATGAATGTTCACTGCAATATTATCATCAAAAAAATTACAAACAACCTGTATGATTCATCAACAGGGAAAGACCATGTATATTTGTGTGCATAAACTCAGAGACAATTGAGAAAATGATACAGCAATAGGTAAATTTTTTATCAGACTTCAATGTAAAAGAAGCAATATAAAACTTTATCTCCACTACCATAAAATTAAACAAAACTCTTTATGAATAAGGAGACTAGAAGGAAAGCACACAGAAATGTGTAAGGGCTGTGATTTTACTTTTCTTTCTTTTGCCACTGATTTCATGTTTAGGCAATTTAAAATTTTTAATAAAACCAGTATGTAGGAAGACATATGACAGAGAAATATCATTTTAAGTTAATACATACCTTAATAAAATTTGCATTAATGTAGTCTGAATCTTGAGAAGGAGTTTTTAAAGTCAGCTTAACTCGGCTGTGATCAACTACCAAAAAAGAAAAAAGAAAAAAAGAAAAAAAGAATTTCATAAATCCTGTTGATAGCTCTTTTCTAATGAACCATAAGATTAAATAAATAACTAAAAATATTCACGTAAAAAAATTGATGAAATCTGTCATATTGGCAGAAGTAGTAAATCTTTAAAACAAAAATCTGATGTAAAGCTATATTTTAAAGTTGCAATCGGAATAATCTCTTTTAAAATATAAATTTCTGATCAACCCAGATTTGCTAGACAAGAGTGTGGGGTTTAAGCCTCTACACATTTTTTAACAAGCATACCAGAAAGCAATATGGAGGTTCCCCAAAAAATTAAAAAGGGAAATACCATTTGACCCAGGAATTCCACTTCTAGGAATTTACCCAAACAAGATCTCTGACTCAAAAAGACATATGCACCCCCATTCTTAGTGCAGCACTATTTACAATAGCCAAGATAGGGAAGCAACCTAAGTGTCCATCAGTAGATGAATGGATAAAGATGTGGTACATATACACAATGGAATATTATTCAGCCATAAAAAGAAAAGAATTCCTACCATTTGCAACAACATGGATGGACCTGGAGGGTATTATGCTCAGTGAAATAAGCCAGGCAGACAAAGACAAATACCAAATGACTTCACTCATTTGTGGAGTATAACAACAAAACAAAACGAAGGAATAAAACAGCAGCAGACTCACAGACTCTGAGAAGAGACCAGTGGTTACCAAAGGGGAGGAGTTGGGAAAGGTGGGTGGGGAGAGAGGGAGAAGGGGATTAAGGGGCATTATAATTCACAATTACAATATCGGTAGGTCACAGGGAAGGCAGTACAGCATGGAGAAGACAAATGATGACTCTAGCATCTCACTACACTGATAAGACAGTGACGGTAATGGAGGTGGAGAACTTGATTAATATGGGTGAATGTTGAAACCACAATGTTGTTCATGTGAAACCTTCATAAGACTGTATATCAATGACACTTTAATAATAAAAAAAAATCATACCAGGTAGTGAACACTAACCACTAATACATAAGCTCATTTTCCAAAGTTCTTATTAGGAAATCTAATGTTTGTATTTCACAAGAAATTATAAAAATTAAGTAATGACAAATAAATAGATGGATAAAAAGTATTCAGTACTGCACCTGGCCAAAATATTTAGACATAGTGCACATTTAAAAAATTTATTAGGTGATGTCAACTTAGGTTACAAAACAATCTTTACAATAAAGCCCCAAAACTCAAATTTCTTTCCAAAGTAATTTTTATGCACATACCTACATACTTTGAAAAACTACAAAAATTCATACCATATACATGTCATTCTGTACCTTGTTACTTTTTAGTTATGGTTGACCCTTGAACAACACAGCCTTGAATTATGCAAGTCCAGTTACACATGCATTTTTTTCAATAAAATATTTTGGAAAATATTTGGAGATTTATGACAATCTGAAAAATATTTTCTCTAGCTTACTTTATTGTAAGAATACAGCATATAATGCATGTAACATACATAATATGTTAATCAACTATTTATGTTATTGGTAAGGCTTCCAGACAGCAGTAGGCTATTAAGTTTTGGGGAAGTCAAAAGATATATGTGGATTTTCCAATTCATGGGGGTCAGCACCTGTAACCCCAACACTGTTCAAAGGTCAACTGTAGTAATATATATCTTGGAACTCTTCCCAGAGCAAATATGTATCTTTATTTACTTAACCAGTAAGAGTACTGTTGGGCAATTTTTTTCTATTAGAAACACTACTACTACAATAAACACTGCTGTCCATGTATCTGTTACCAGCATTGGTATAGAGTAAGTTCCTAACAGAGTTCTTAACAGGTAATTGCCATTTGCCTCTCAAAGGCATATACCAACTTTTACAAATGTTACTTACTAGTAAATGAGTGACTGGGTATCATTATACTTTTAAAAAGTTGAAAATCTAAAACAAAAAGTAAGACTTGAGTTTCTTGAATTATGCAAATGATTACACAGTTTCATAGTTACTGGTTATTTTATTTCTTTTATCATAGACCACTTATTTATATCCTTTGTCCATTTTTCTCTGATGTCTGTTTTCTAACTGACTTATATGAAATTTATGTAAAGGGAGGAAAATCAGCTCTTTAGTCATAGGTAGGACAAATATGTTTTTCTAGTTTGTGTTGATTTTGAAAAACTATTTAGAATTTTAGATTTACAGAACATTGCAAAATGAATATAGAGTATTCACATACATCCTCACTCAGCGTCCCTTAGTGTTAACGTTTTACATAACCAAAACACAATTACCAAAACCAGAAAATTAATATTGTTATACTTCTATTAATTAAAAAAACTGAATATCAATTATTACTGGTTTAAAAATTTTTTTTTCTCTTTCCAGGATCCCACATTATATTTAAAATAGTTTCTGTACCTCCTTAGTCTCTACTAATCTATAAAAATTCCTTTGACTGATTTTTTTCTTATGATTCGAATGAGGTTATACAGTTTTGGCAAGAACAACAGAGAATGATGATGTGTCATTCTCAGTGAGAAGATAGACTAAGGGGTTCATGATGTCCATATGTCATATTACTTGTCATGTGAGTCTTGGTTACTTGGTTAATGTGGTGTCCGCTGGTGTTTCAACTATCTTCCCCTTTGAAGTTAATAAAAATTTGGGGGGATGCTTAGAGCCCAAGAAATCCTAAAGTAGTAGGGCTGGTTAATAGTCACAGTCTCCAGGATTAAAAAGAAACATGTAACATGTAAAATACCACTCTCATATATTATGGTCCTGTCTAATCCAGGGTCAATGAGTATTAAAGTCAATTAAAATACAAAAAGATAAATACAGAAATGTTAACAGACATGAATAAACTTCTTAGCAAACTCTTAAAGTACAACTAATGAGTAACTATATGTCAATGACCCAAACTTATACATTAGTACTGCAGACCAGTTCTGCTGATTTTACTTATTTACTTTTGGTAAAATCTTCCTTGGAAATTTGTAGGAGCAGACACATATGAAACATATACAAGCCTCCAATTAAAATTATTTATTTCCTTAACCAGTTTCCAGGAAAGAAAATATTTATCAATGCTCTATTTTTATCTCACTCCATCCTACATGGGGGTTGTTTTTTTTTAAGCCGTTTGGGACAGAAAATATACTACATTCAAAACAATGCTATGCTTCTGGTAACTAAGAATAGAATATTCAGTAGTTAAGATGACAGTTAAGTAATTATATGAAGCTTCCTCTCACTGTGTTTACTAGTAACAAGGGGTCCCAATTAATTTTTCTAGTTCATGTGGCATATCAGCTTCTATTCAGTGTATCTCAAAGGAAGAGACTGTACAGTCAATCCTCAGTAAATGGTTCTGGGGACTGTGAATCCGAATAAGAACAGTGGCTCCCATGATAGTCAAGACTGGTGCCAGGCTGCTACACAAAAGTGGGGATTTTTTTTAATTTTCTATGATGGAAAATTTTATGCAAACATGAAAATATAACAGTATAATGAATCCCCATATATCCACTATGCAGCTTCAATAATTATCCACATTTTGCCAATCTTATTTCATCTATCCAATGGTACCACATCTGGGGGCTGGGGAAAGCAAATTAAAATATAAGATTTCTAAATCCCATATGCTGCAGTAAGTTTGATTTAGTAAGGTCATGATGGGGAACAGAAATGGCTTATTTTGAACTTTAAAAGCGTAAGCATATTTTGTAGTCACTCCTTATACAATCATAGTGTATTATTGAGAATTTAAAACTTAATATGATGCTGCTCATATAACACATAGTATGTATTTTAATATTCTTCATTGGTGCTATTAAGCATGAACAAGTGTAGAAAAAATTTAAAGATATCAAAGAAATGAAAACAATCATTCCACTCCATGGTCTTGCTGTCTGCTTCTACCATCACCCAAGAGTCCAACTCCATATAGATAAAACCAAAATTGGCTACACAAGAGTCTCTTTAAAGCAGCAACTTCAAAGCAACCCCCCCAAACAAATATCAACAACCTTTAGCAACAAAAAGTATGTATATATAAACACTGTCACCTCCAAGGAAGTAGGAACCTACTGACTAAATTCTAAGTCTGAGGGAATAAAAGGATCTCCATAATGAACATTAGAATAGGCAGAGTACCTTGATCCATCACTTGTAAAGGCTAGTCACCTCAGTTTTAGCCTTCTAAGCAGACAAAGTACAGCTCATTCCTGACATAAGTATACCTTGAAACTTCTTAATTCTGGGACTGTCCTCAGTGTTCTTGTATAAACTAAATCTAGAACAAACTAAGCAAAAGCTTGAGAAAAAAGCTAACTAATCTTTCTTTTTATTAAGGTATCACTGATATGCAATCTTACAAAGGTTTCACATGAGCAACATTCACCCGTATTATCAATTCCACCTGCACTTCCCATTGCATTCACTGTTCATCAGCAAAGTAAGAGGATATATAGAGTCACTACTTATCTTCTCTGTGCTGTACTGCCTTCCCCATGACCCCCTACATTATGTGTGCTATAATCATAATGCCCTTTAACCCCCTTCTCCCTCCCTTCCCATCCATCCTTCCTACCCCCTTCCCTGTGTTAACCACTAGTCCCTTCCTAGAGTCTGAGTCTGCTGCTGCTTTGTTCCTTCAGTTTTGCTTGTTGTTACACTCTACAAATGCTAACGGATCTTTGAATAGTGATAAAACTACCTTTAAAGGAACAAAAACAAGGATGTCTGCTCTTACCCCTTTAAGTCCACATTATATTAGAGGTTCTAGCTAGTGCAATAAGGCAAGAGACATTCAGACTGGAAAGGAAGAAGTAAAACTATCATTATACTTGCAGATGACATGATTTTGTATGTAAAAATCCTACAGAATCCACAGAAAAACTGCTAAACTAATAAGTTCAGGAAGGTAGCTGAATTTTTTTAAAAATCAATATATATAAATTGTATCTTTATATTCTAGTAATAAAGAATTTTAAAGTAAAATTAATTCCACTTAATAAATAATTAAAAAGAAATAAATGTAAGACTTAGACACTTGAAAACCATTAAAACATTGCTGAGAGAAATTAAAGGAGATCTAAATAAATGGAGAAAAGACATTCCATTTTCATAGATTTTGGAAGAGTCAATATAGTTTAAGATGGCAACTCTCCCCAAATTATCTATGGATTCAATGCAATCCTTATTACAATTCCAGTAGGATTTTTTTTCACAGAATTTGACAAGCTGATTCTACAATTTACATAGAAATGCATAGGATCTAAAGAACCAACTAACTAAAAAAAATAGGAACACATATGGAAGACTTATACTTCTTGCTTTTAAAACTTATTATAAAACTACAATAATCAAGATGGTGTGGTACTGACTTAAGAATAAATAAACAGACTAGCATTAAGAATTCAGAAATAAACCCTTACAGTATGGTCAAGTGATTTCCAACAAAGGTGCCAAAGCAATTCAATGGAGAAAGGATACCTTTTCAACAAACATTACTGGAACAATCCACATGTACAAAGATTATTTCAGACCCTACCTCACATCAATTAAAAACTTAACTCAAAATGGATTATAGACTTAAATGTAAAAGCTACAACAACAGAAGTTCTAGAAGAAAAATGAGAATACAAAGAAGAGAATCTCTCTGACCTTGGATAAGGAAGAGTTCTTGGACAGAATATTAAAAGCATTATCTGTGAAAAAACTGGACTTCATAAACTGGATTTCATCAAAATTAAAAGCTTGCATACTATAAAAGACACCATTAAGAAAGTGAAAAGACGAGACTTCCGGGAAGATGGCGGTGTGAGCAGGGCGGCAGAAATCTCCTCCCAACACTATATTTATCTACGAAAACACAGAAAATACATCTATTCCTAAAAGAGAGACGAGAATACACAGGAAAGCGCACAGCGTGCAGCTACACCCGAGAGGACTCGGCACCCCAAGAGGCGGGTAAGATACAGAGCCGCGACCCAGCGGGACCCGAGCCCTCCCCCACCCCAGCGCACCGGCGGGAGGAGAGGATTCAGAGCCGGGAGGGAGTAGAACTACACCCCGCGAAGTAGCCAGCCCCGGGGATCTGCGCGGGGAGCGCTGACCCACATTGCGCAGTGCAGCGGAGATTGGAGAGACAGAGGGGCAGGATCTGAGCGGGGAACCCTCCAGGGTGCTTGCAGCCGGCTCCCGGGAAGGAAAAAAAAAAAAAAAGCGCGCGCTTTCTTCAGCGGTCTTAAAGAGACAGGAGCCCAGCGGAGGAGCCGGATCGCCCCAGCACACTCAGCCCAGCAGGCTGGGAGTCCTGGGGAGTTTCAGACGCCTTAGCTGGCGACTGAGGAAGCGTAGCCATACTTAACACTTCTCACTGAGATCAACAGCCTCCTATTCGTTCCCACCCCTGCCAGAGCGATAAAGGGCCCTGCGGAGCGGCACAGTCACAGCTGTTGAATAGTGGGGCAATAGCGCCACCTAGAGCATTCCCACAGAATCTACGTACGGTGGGCATTTTTTTGTTTTTTTTGTTTTGTTTTGTTTTTTGTTTTGTTTTTGTTTTTTCTTTTCTTTCTTTTTTTTCTTTTTTCTCTTTCTTTTTTTTCTTCTTCTCTTTTTAAAGTCTTAAAGAGCCCAGCTGACATACGTGGCAACTATCAGTGACCAAATTATACAGTCATGAAAAGACAGAGGAATATGGTTCAGACCAAAATCAACCAGACAACCCCAGAGAGGGAGTCTGAAGGGATGGAAATGCACAGCCTCCCTGAAAAAGAATTTAGAATAAAAGTCATAACTATGCTGATGGACCTACAGAGAAATGTGCAAGAGCTGAGGGAGGAAGTGAGGGAACTGAGGAAAGACAATACAGAAATCAGACAAGCGATCGACGGGCTTAACAGCAGAATGGATGAGATGCGAGAGACTGTTAATGGAATAGAAAACAGAGAACAGGAGTACAGAGCAGCTGAGGCAGAGAGATAAAAGGATTTCTAGGAATGAAAGAATATTAAGAGAACTGTGTGACCAATCCAAACGGAACAATATTCGCATTATAGGAGTACCAGAGGAAGAAGAGAGAGAAAAAGGGATAGAAAGTGTCTTTGAAGAAATAATTGCTGAAAACTTCCCTCGCTGGGGAAGGAAGTAGTCTCGCAGTCCACCGAAGCTCATAGATCTCCCAACACAAGGGACCCAAGGAAGACAACACCAAGACACATAATAATTAGGATGGCAAAGATCAAAGATAAAGACAGGGTATTAAAGGCAGCTAGAGAGAGAAAAAGGATCACCTACAAAGGAAAACCCATCAGACTATCATCAGACTTCTCAACAGAAACCTTACAGGCCAGAAGAGAATGGTATGATATATTTAACATAATGAAACAGAAGGGCCTCGAACCAAGAATATTGTATCCAGCACGATTATCATTTAAATATGATGGAGGGATTAAACAATTTCCAGATAAACTAAAGTTAAGAGAGTTTGCCTCTCATAAACCACCACTACAGGATATCTTAAATGGACTGCTCTAGAGGGAAGCACACCTAAGGCTAAAAGGATGTCACCAGAGAAAAAAAAAATCATAGCAAAGAAAGCAGACCATCCAAATGCCAACTAAAGGCAAAGAATAAAACACCTATTATAGAAAGAATGGAGGAGGAGGAATAAGAAGGGAGAGAAAGAAAGAAACATCAGACTGTGTTTACAATAACTTAACAAGAAAGTTAAGTTACATTGTTAGATAGTAAAGAAGCAACCCTTGATCCCTTGGTAACCACGAATCTAAAGCCAGCAATGGCAATAAGTACATACCTATCAATAATCACCCTAAATGTAAATGGACTGAATGCACCAATCAAAAGACACAGAGTAACAGAATGGATAAAAAAGCAGACCCATCTATATGCTGCCTACAAGAAACTCACCTCAAATCCAAAGATATACACAGACTAAAAGTGAAGGGATGGAAAAAGATATTTCATGCAAACAACAAAGAGAAAAAAGCAGGTGTTGCAGTACTTGTATCAGACAAAATAGACTTCAAAACGAAGAAAGTAGCAAAAGATAAAGAAGGACATTTCATAATGATAAAGGGGTCAGTCCAACAAGAAGATATAACCATTATAAATATATATGCACCCAACACAGGAGCGCCAGCATATGTGAGACAAATACTAACAGAATTAAAGGAGGAAATAGACAGCAATGCATTCATCTTAGGAGACTTCAACACACCACTCAATCCAGAGGACAGATCAACCAGACAGAAAATAAGTAAAGACACAGAGGCACAAAACAACACACTAGAACAGATGGACCTAACAGACATCTACAGAACTCTACACCCAAAAGCAACAGGATACACATTCTTTTCAAGTGCACATGGAACATTTTCCAGAATAGACCACATACTAGGCCACAAAAAGAACCTCAGTAATTGCAAAAATATTGAAATCCTACCAACCAACTTCTCAGATCACCAAGGTATAAAACTTGAAATAAATTTTAGAAAGAAATCAAAAAGGCTCACAAATACATGGAGACTTAACAACACTCCCCTAATTAATCAATGGGTTAACGACCAAATCACAACAGAAATCAAAGAATATATGGAGACTAATGACAACAACAACACAAAGCCACAACTTCTGTGGGACGCAGCAAAGGCAGTACTAAGAGGAAAGTATATTGCAATCCAGGCCTATTTAAAGAAGGAAGAACACTCCCAAATGAATAGTCTAAAGACACAATTACTGAAATTGGAAAAAGAAGAACAAATGAGGCCCAAAGTCACCAGAAGGAGGGACATAATAAAGATTAGAGAAGAAATAAATAAAATTGAGAAGAATAAAACAATAGAAAAAATCAATAAAACCAAGAGCTGGCTCTTTGAAAAAATAAACAAAATAGATAAACCCCTAGCCAGACTCACTAAGAGAAAAAGAGAATCTACACACATAAACACAATCAGAAATGAGAAAGGAAAATCACGACAGACCCCACAGAAATACAAAGAATCATAAGAGAATATTATGAGAATCTATATGCTAACAAGCTGGAAAACCTAGAAGAAATGGACAACTTCTTAGAAAAATACAACCTTCCAAGACTGACCAAGCAAGAAACAGGAAAACTAAACAGACCAATCACCAGTGACGAAATCGAATTGGTAATCAAAAAACTACCCAAGAACAAACCCCTGGGCCTGATGGATTCACCTCTGAATTCTACCAGACATATAGAGAAGAAATAACACCGATTCTCCTTAAAGTTTTCCAAAAAATAGAAGAGGAGGGAATACTTCCAAACTCATTCTATGAAGCCAGCATCACTCTAATACCAAAACCGGGCAAGACCTCACCAAAAAAGAAAATTACAGACCAATATCCCTGATGAACGTAGATGCAAAAATACTCAACAAAATATTAGCAAACCGAATTCAAAATACATCAAGAGGATCATA